>JAECUM010006202.1:0-107599 GCA_016617855.1 Megalonaias nervosa
GATCTTGATGTATATTACGATACCGATGGTGAGTTCTGATGCGTTTTTGCGTGAAATCTGTGCTGTGATTCAGCAGGTTGTTGTAAATACAACCCAGAGCGTTACCTCGATGGTCACGATCTCGTCAACAAAACCAGAATTCAGTGTTACTTTTTCTATATCTATTGCCGCTGGGGAATCACACACACTTGATTCTGAGCTAGCGATTCTGCGATTTTATTACAGTTCGCCTAATATGCGATCACAGCCGTTTCGTGGTCTTGACGCAAAAAACTCATTTGTGTTTTCATCAGACAACGGTGCCGTTTGGAATAATATTGAACTTACCCCGGGCACGTACGACATGAAATCAATCAATGAAGAAATTCGACAAAGAATCACATTAATAACAAGTAAACACTCTAAAGTTTATATACGTACCAATGAGTCCACACTCAGTTCTGTCATCACAATCGAATCTCAAACGTATGCATTTGATATTAAACGGTCGTCAATAAGATCAGTTTTAGGTTGGCATGACGACATTCCAGTGATGAACAATTTATACGCATGGGCTACAATATCGCGCCTGACACTGTTGTAACTACTTCAACGATTCAGATCAATTTAACCTGTGACGCCATCATAATGAAAGCTAAGTTTCCTCAAGTGTTGCTGTTCAGGGTTATATACTGTTTGGATTTTCACCAAATGTGGAACCAGGTGATTTTATACCGATTACGCCCGTGTCGTATGTGTATTTTCATGTCATAATAATCGATCGACACAATGTTCGTTTTACCCTTGATGATCAAGGCGGGAACGATGTAGATCTTTGAAGTGTCACATTAACCATACAACTGCACATTAGAGATCGACCTGATATTTTTAAAATAATGACCGTCTTACGTTGATTTGTGAGGCCCGTGCTTGTTGTAAACGCAAGAAAACCCACTTTGCCTACATACTTCGGAACTGGATTTGGTGACGTTGCTCATTAATTGTTCTCAGGTGGACATAAGGTGCTTGCGGGATTGTCTTCACACGCTGCACCAATCGTTAACAAGTTGCAATGCGAGTAGTTGATAGCATCAAAAATGTGGCCGCGGATGGGTTTAACAATCTGGAATTACAAGCGGTTGAATCAATTTGAGATCGATTATGACGATTAGTGACTCGATCACCATCAAAAGCGCTTCCATTTACGCTACCATCAACAGAAACAATGCCAACTATGGTTCGTAAAATTAGTAATGAAGCAGCTCAAGAACGACTGTCAGATTCAATGATTGCAATTTTGGCAGTGGGAGGTGGATTAAAATTATCTTGCAAAATACGTTAAAGTCAATAAGGTATGGTTTCACCAATTGTAAATTCAAAGATATATCCGATCCCGCATTTGACATGTGCGCGCTTGTGTTGGTGGATCAAAGCAAAAAAGATTTTCAGTATTGCTCATACCCGGCTATGGTCCCTGATCGACAAAAAGTAGAATTAAAAGTACAGGACATGTCTATTTATTTTTTTTTTTCATGCGAGGCATTCTTGGAAGTTGATGGAAAACTTGTACGCGGTAATAAAGGTAACGATTGCGATGCCAATGCACAAGTTGGATTTGTCAGTAATAGTATCGTGACGTTTAACAGTGCACGTTATTCCATCGATTGAAAGGAGATCGAATCAAATTTTGACAACGTCGATGTTGCCATAACGAATCTCGAACTCGCCAGATACAACGATGATTACACGAGAACAGCTGGTCCAACAATGTTTAACAAAGATTCAACTAACGGCGCAGATCGTAGGCCGTATACAACCAAGCGACATCAGGAACATGTCAACGCAGATGCTGTTATCATTAATACCAACCCAAGTTTTTGCCTTGGATTTGCACAGCGTCGATCATAACTCATTGGTGGTTCATTTAAGTTTTCATGTGCAATTCCCCTCAGTCACATATTTGATTTGTGTAGAGAATGTTCGCATGGTTATTTTGGGGGCCAAACACACAATCATAATAACCCGTAAGAACAACACCAACGATGCAGTTTGGCGCACAGGAGGTGTTGCTGTTAAAGTTGTCAATTCTAACATTTTAGATGCCTGTGTTGTTGGCGGTCGCATACGAATAAAAGAAGGAAAAAGCCTTCGATTACCAGGAACAAGTTGTCGAATACCATCGGGAAGAGGTCTTCGATTACCAGGTACAAAAACACAGAAGGTCGCTCTGTTAATCCGCCCATTGACCAATCTTGATTTACTCGCCATGGCAAAATGAGTGAAGCGTTTTCGTGGTGTGTTTGCGAAATGAACTTCCATCGTAGGTATCACGCACACGTGAAACCGGTATTGTCAACCTGGATTTAACAACAGGACCTGGTACTCATTGGATTGCATTCTTGGTGATACATGGACATCGTTTGTATTTTGACGCGTTTGGACTTGTACCACCCATTGAAGTTGTTAATTATTTAACTCAGGGCATTAGCGCCCAACGCGGATGACAACCACTGTTCTATTCAACTATGCTGTTGCAGACTCGGTTGGATGCGGTCATCTTGTTAATGAAGTATTGCATGCACTGGCGGGAAGTAAAGCTACATCACCACCAACACTGCAAGCGATAATTGATTTCACATTAAAGTACTTTTAATATTATACAAGAATGTCTATTAATATTTACGGATGTTACTCGAGCAGAGCATTCATTGAGTACTTTCCTATTGCTGAGTATTACATGAACACAATCCCGCAACTTATTTATATAAATGTTAATGGAGATTTCTTGAACAGGTTAAACATGCAAGCAAAACCCCTAATAAACTGACTTCTGCTATAATTAAGAACGTTCAGACAATTGTATTCTACAAAGGACGATCTATCATTAGAGAAGTGACAAAAAAGTGTCAATAGCATCTCACATCAAAGTTATCGTGTGTTGAAGGTGTACAAATGAAATGGTTGGTTGTTTGGTTCTTTCTTTAATGGCACTTTCAGCACGTTATTGACTATATTACGTCGTGGAAATAGGAGCTAAAGACACATGGTACTAAATTATGGAAAAATGGGAACCAGTCTGGAAATGGGTGAATATAAAATAGAGTATATATGGGTTTGGCTGGCCAGAATTGGTTAATAATGTAAGTTATTTTTTAGGAAAAAGAATCTTTTGAGAGCTTATCCTAGTTGTAAGTGAAAAAACCCCAGAGACATTGTTTTATTGATGGAATTTCAGTCCTTTAACAGTCTTGAGTTTGGAACACTCATTACTGAATTTAGCACTCTTTGGTGCGAAATTGAAAGCACGTGTTTGAACACATGTAGGTCCAGAAAATGCTGCGGCTCATATCCTTTCCTCTACACAGAAGCTGACATCCAGGTTTCATCTATACTGATAAATATAGGTTCGATCATGAGCACTCAGAAATTTAAAGTTATTGAATTTTTAATATCATGGTGTTTGCATAGGTTTACAATGGGAGCTGAATTAGTAGCGTGAGTCCTAAAGACCTTTGGACTCTGGAGAAGGAACTTCTGCTTACTGAGCAATTTACTGTGAAAACTAAGTGTCTGCTTTCTATTTTGCGCCTTTTTTCTGTAAGCAGAAGGCGCTAATTATCGTCGGTCACTCTGTCTGTGTACTAAAATGTTTTGTCATATTGCCATTTTAAAATCTGTTATTGACAGTTTCTAGCTATTAAAGAAATGTAAACAGTTGCTGTAACCAATGTCCCTCTACACATCTTTTGTGGCAAACTTTGCATATTTAACAAGTTTGAACCTGAGGACTTCCAAGTGTTTGCACCGTAGCTGTTATTGTATGTGTTATATGGTATTGCTTCAAGATAGGCGGTATTAAATGCAGCATGTTGAGATAAGCGAGAGCGAAATGACGACGATGTTTAAGTTGTTATTTCTCTATCGACACACACATGAAGACTGTTGAAACGCATACCGTACTTTAAATAAATTAACTTTATTTTGATATTTTCCAAAGCTTTTGTTTCGTTATATTTTTGATAGACTGGAATACCATCTGCTGTATCGCAACCGCTCTCTCTCTCTCTCTCTCTCTCTCTCCAGGCTCTAGGTTCAGATATATTGTAGTTTTCATGACTCCCATTGTGAAATATTTAGGACCGACATATGCCTCGCTGAAGGGCAGAAGGCTGAACTGCTATGGGAAGGGACGAATTTGTCACTTGAATGATTCTTTAACAAATCATTATTTGCTTTTAAACTTACTATTTTTAATAAATGTGTTGCTAAATATACAACTTTGCATAATTAACATTTAAGGAAAGATCATAAAAGAAATTTAGCAAGGTCCTATTTCCTCGTATTTTTTAATAATAAGTTAGCTTATATGTACAATTTTTATTTATGCAGTTTTGTCATATGAATAAACAAAGGATGAAGAATAATATATGAATAATCCGAGATATTAACTTATTCTTATAAACGAATTAAATATTCTTGTCTCATAAATGATTCCCAACTATTTCTGTTGTTCTTGTTGTTGTTAAATCATTCACGCAATACCATCTCTTGGGAAAGTATGTAAGTAATCAATGCAGTTGTAGCACTGACTATTTATTTCGCCAGAGATCCGTCTTGGTAATATAGGTCCCTGATTACTTATGCATGTATATCGAAATTCCACGTTCTGCAAAGATGAGAGAGAGAGAGAGAGAGAGAGAGAGAGAGAGAGAGAGAGAGAGAGAGAGAGAGAGAGTTGTGATGGGGCTAAAATTGCTAATTAAGTTATATTACTGTGATAAATAACTTTCCGATTTGATGGAGAATTTATAAGATTTACTTTTAAGCACAAGAATAAGAAATCCCAAGATGCATCTCTGCTGAATTGGAACTACTAAAGAATGGTGGCTGTGAAAAATCGTTTCTTCAGCTGCAGATAAGTATTCATTTAAAGCGATAAATATTCCAGAAGAAAGAAAACTAGGTGTTGTCGTATCTGAAAGTGAATATTATAATTATTTATCAAATTTAACGTCATGAACGATACAATGCAGGCCTATCGTTCTCAGATAGTATACAAACAGCCTTAACAAATATCACTCACTTGGAATTTTAAAATATGACATCAAGTATAACAACAAATTCAGAAAGAAATATTTTCAGAAGTAAAGGTGCAACATAAAGTATACTTATAATATAAATAAAAGTACAACATAAAATAGGGCAAATTAAAGTATACATCGTATATTAAAATAAAATGTGTACATATCCCCTCCAGACATTATACTCATATGTCAGTATGCGCAAATCAACATAATTTGACTCCAGGCAAATGGACTCTTGAAGAATTCGTGTCGGTTTTTAATGGATTTTAACAAGATGTTCTATCAGAAAATTTCATATCACTGTAAATCATATATATTTTTCATTGATTATTATAACACACTTAGTTCTATATGATTTTTGCCATAACACGGTGAGCCATATGTATTTTTCTCTACTTAAAATCCATAACGCATTTTTTTTTTTTTATTGTGAGAAATGAATATTAAAAACTGGGTTCGCTCATTAATTTTATTTGTATGTGGACGATAATATTCTCAACAAATATCGCGCCAAGTATTTAGTCTTTCTTGCATTGTCACATTGTTAAATAAATCATTAAACTTCAGATCTTTTCAGGAGAGAGTAATATATGTACATTATTTCTTCTAATAAATATCCCTGGTTATTGTTGTGTTCTCAAAAAGGGGAGTTTGTTATAATACCAAAATGGAACAGACCTTATATTGGAAACTGTCCATGTTATTCTCCTTAACAATAGTTGGTTATAAATCTATTTTAAAACAACCCAATCTGTTTAACCAAACTGTTTTGCTGTCTTCATTGCCCCTATATTTCTTCCATTTCCTTTCATGCATACATCTACATTTGTATGTAAAACTATATATGGGAATGGTGCTGTCTTAGAAGAAATACGATAGGTCAGGTAAAGTAAGGAATTATTAGCATATACAAGGCATTTAGTAACCACAATAAGCACACTGTTTAAATAGACGCCTTTCAGGACCGATGCATGTAAATTTTACTTCATGATTGGGAGATAACAGCGTTAATGCCGTACAAATAGACTGACAAAGCAGATTCGAGTTATGCTTCACGTCCTTCATACACCGTGGTTTATGTACACTTTTATGAACTAAGTATTTCATTGTTCACAAAGATGATCCAAGCATGTAAATTTGAGTACGCATGGGCTACATCAAACATCCAAACACGCACAGCCGGTTTTCAAAAGCGTCAGAGCAATGAGAGAACGATGCATACCCAGTTGGACACAATGATTCTTGAGCTTGACGTTTCTCTTCACCATGATTCGAGCTGTAAAAGAAAAGTGTGAAAATCAATGGCACCGTCTGTACGTTTACGCTGAACCAAATAATTATTCCAAGATAAACTGCTCATCCTGAAATCAATGCAGCTTTTCTCTTTATTTGATGATCAGTGGCCTTATCACAGTCAAGCTTTCCTCAAGGAGATGAAAGGTCATGTCTGCCTTAAGTGGTATTGGTCCCCTCCATTGGTAGGGGATGGTACTCTGACTTTTAAGAAATGGCTAAAATTAGCGAAGTCCCGTTTTATTAAATTAGGGATCTTGCAACATTTTTCAGCGAGCGTATGAAAGAATAATTTAAAATAAAAAATCCACACCTTTTTTGTCCACAGACTTTGATGCAGTATACAATATGGAGTCCGTGTTGTGAAAATGAAATGTCACTCACACTTATGAATAATTAATTTAGTGACAAGGAGAGGTGGATTTTGATTGAAACTTGGAGAAATCGTACATGCCCTGTGTTTCTGCACATACTGTTTGCAAACAAAATGGTTTTTGTCTGTCTTGAACAATGTTGACAGTAGTTTCTAAAAATGGTAGGAGGCCTGTACTGGTCAAAAACAGTATTTTATGATGAAGACTGACACAATTTTACGTGTATTTTGATAATAATAATAATAATAATGACACAAGTTTTAGTCCCAAACATTATGACGATCAGCAAATGAACAGTCTGTAATATTTTCATATTCTCTGTGTACATGTACATCTATCTATCTATCTATCTATCTATCTATCTATCTATCTATCTATTTATCCAGCCAGCCAGCCATCTGTCTGTCTGTCTGTCTGTATTCCTGTCTGTATATCTATTCTACCATAATTGTTAACTCAGTTGTATACACATTATCAATGAATGAGTCTTGAGTTTAAGTCTCTAACCACTCTCATGGTAACATTGTAATGAGTTCCAAGCAAAATGTACAAAACGTACGACTTTGGTCTGATATTTTCCCTTTATGTAGACCACCACTTAAATTAAACCGTCTCCTTATGTACTGCTTTCTAAAGCGTTCCATGTCATTGCAAATGACTACACTGCACAACAATAAAATTAACTTACCCAGTATTCAATTGTCACACACAAAACAATATCAATAACTATTATCACAAATACAGAAAAAGTGTCACTAAACTACCTGGACAGTCAGTTTTGTTTATCTTGCCTTGTCTAGCATTGTACGCTTGTAACCTCCATCCAGTGTCGTAGCAAACCGATCAAGCAACCCACCACTGCGGATAAAGGGACTGGAGGGGGAGGGGGACTCTGGCCAGTTGGGGTCCAAAATTCTCATCAAACAACTTCTTTATTAGAACGAGGCGCCACAAGTGTTTGTTTAGGAAAGGGATTTAATTCTCCCCCCCCCCCCAGTGAAATATGTGAAAATAAATATTACAGTTTAGCTCAAGCAGAAAATTTTACTAACTGAAAGTAAATGTCATGACATACATTCGATTCTTTCCCATGTTTTTGTTGATGGAGATATCATATAACATGTAAAGTGTTCACTGTATTTTAGAACACTGGCAGCGGGAAAAGACAAAGTCTATCAAACCGGTTGACTTGGATCCTGTTTGTCTTTAAAGCTGATATATAAAAGAAAATGCAGTGAACGTAAACTCTTACCAGACAACTTGTTATGGACCGCTATGCTTGCTTTCAGACTAATTAATTACTTACCACTCGAAATCTGTACACAAGCCATATATTTCGCTGTGGCCGGTCTCTGCGCGTGCTTTGTTTTGCACTTGGTCTCGCCCTAAAAGACCAGTTTACTTTCCGTAAATAAGGTTTCATAGGCAATTTAAGCTAAAACTGTTCAACATTTGAAATCTTAAATTTATTCAAATGGGTTTCCAGTACTTTGCTAGTCGTTATTTACTCACTTTTATATTTTACTTTTATGTATAAATGCATAAATTGCCCAGGTATGAATGACAGACAGGGGACCTGCAGTTTGTTTGAGCAGTGCAACATATTCTATTCATGTTGATTGAAAATGTCCGCCATCGCGGTAGACAAATTTTTTGAAAGTTATAAAGTACAAATCTGAAAATGTATTCATGTTAAATATGTCTACCACCCTGACAGACATATCATACCACGAGACTCGTCGTTAATATTACAAAACTGGAATTCGTCACATTCCCTTGCCTAAAAATAATATTGGACATGAAGGAATCTGCAACGTATCATTATGTTAACACACACGGTCCATTTAGTACAGACAGAGCCGCTACTGTTCATCTTTAGTCTATCTATCTATCTATCTATCTATCTGTATATATATATATATATATATATATATATATATATATATATATATATATATATATATATATATATATATATATAAATTTGCCAGCATCTTTAGATAAATAAGCATCAACTAGACATTTTAAGATGAACGTAGATTTTGGCATTATTTTAAAAAATAACCTGGCAAAGTATTATTTTGTTTTGTACTAGGTACAAGTCAAGCCTATTATAAAAATGGTATTGAATAATTTGCTTATGTTGTACTCGGTATAGATTTAGCCTGTTATTATAAATGTCATTGAATAATTTATCCAAGCAACCAATTACATTAATACCCATATCATTTGTAACGTCCTTAGGATCCCCAGACCTAAATATTGGAAATACGTAACCAAGGGTACAATTTTTAGGACAAGTTCCCAAACAAAGAATTTAATTAAAGAGAAATCCTAAGCTTGGCAAAATTATAGTATGACCATATTTAATAATATTACAGTGATATGCGGGGGGAGGGGGGGGGGGCTCGACAGATATAATGTACTTCTGAGAAAGTGGCATGTGTAAGGCGAAGTTGTTTGCATTTGCAACATGCACAGTGGAGAGAAAATATTGCCATACATCTATGTTACTTTCATGTACTATGGCTGAAATTTCTTAGGATATTGTGCTTGTGGAAATTATACATGATCTGAGCACATAGCTAACAAAAATGACTGCTCCCATGTGCTCGAAACATCAGCTTGAATTAGTCTAAAGTGCACTATCCTTAGCAGTTATTAAAAGAGGGAAAACGAAATTTGCCAGACTAGACAATACCAGCTTCTGAATGCGCGGTGAATGAATTAAAAAATATATAAAAAGTAATTTAGAAAAGTTATCTGCTCTTTTGTGCAATTTACGTCTAAAGGCCAGAAAGTGAAAATGACGAAGCGGAGATAGTAGTTTATTTTCAGGTGCACATTTGAAGTAAGGCCAAGTTGTATAATCTGTAACCCAAATTACACCCATCAATCATAAACCAAAATAAAGGGAATCAAAAAGTTTTCTAACGATACCTAAGATATGTAAGGTCTTTTTTAAATAGCCAGTATAACAAGTGTGGTAAACCTGAGAAATTCGTTTTCTTTAAAAATGTAACCCTATGCAAAATACGAAACTGTAGAGTACGACCTTGGTTTCAGTGTATGGATGGCATTAACAATTTTATTTTCAGATACTTGAGAACTGAATAAATTGGAAGGGAGGTGAAAGTTATCTACGTTCAAGACTATCAAGCTATATCGTTTCCAGCTCTTATAATATATTCCACACTCTGTGTGATACTGAATCACGGTCTTTAAACTATTTTTTTCCGGGTCTTAGTATCAGTTGGAAAAATCAGCCGTTTGCTTTTATCCTTTCAATTATTACAGGCTTTTTTTTGTGGTTTGGGGGGATGTTTTAGCACATAACTATGGTGTTATTACAAAATAATGAACCCAAATTATCCAGTTGAACTTTGTTTACCACAAAAATCTACACAGACTGTCCCCAGTTCAACGTTTGATACCAAATAATTCTGGCCAGATTTTTCAGTTCAGCTTGTTTCAAAATTGTTTTTAAACCTCGGTGATGTGGGCTGAAAATAGTATTGAGGTGGTTTTGAAAAGGAAAATCGCTCTTCGAAGATTATAAAACATGTACTATGTTGAACTTATTATATTAGTTTTCTACACTTTATGAGGTAGAACATGTTTTGTGAGGTGGGTGGGTGTTGGTTTTCGTTTGTCTTGTTCTTTTTGGGTTTTTTTGCGGGGGGTGGTTGTCGTACACAAATCATCTTTCAGTGACACTGGAACAGTGGTACCACGTGCTGTACACTTGATTTCGTCAACCGTTATGCTAATTATGGTTGTGTAAATATGCCGCGCTCACCGTTACCCAGGTTTGCTTGCGTGTGTTTCATTAACAATGAGTTGAAAATGATCTTAGCTTATTTACATGTTATCTGGTGTGTCCGACGGGTACGGTCAACTCCCTGGAGTAACCATCTTTTCTTGAATACGGTCCGCATTTTGCAAAATATTTTCCCTTATTCTTTAAGAGAGACGTCGAGGCCGTGGAATTCAAAACAACTTGGGGTTTTAAAAATTTTATTCGATACACTTAATTATATCGACACATGGATAAAGAGAAAACACTAAAATACTGGGAAGAACCACTGACCCACGGGCAGCTACTAGCTGTATTTCTCACATGTACACGTTGTCCGAGTCCGAGACTAGAACCCATGGGGACAGAGGAGAGGCGTGAGTGATCTGTAAAGGCGACCGCCTTAGACCACTCGGCCACCTGACACCCTGATGCAAGAGTGTGATTTTATAATCAAATATGTTTAGGGTCTTCTAAAAAGGATTGCATACAGAGTTACCCACTGTTTCGTCTCCGTCTGAATTATTGCATAAAGTTTTATCCGCTATTTCGTCTCCGCCTGTGTTATCCACTATTTCGTTTCCGTCGGCATTATTGCATAAAGTGTTATCCACTATTTTGTTTCTGTCTGAATTACTGCATAAAGTGTTATCCACTATTCCGTTTTCGTCTGAATGATTGCAGTGCTTAGCATATCTCGAGTGTTGGACACTTGATGCCATTCTGTGTTTTCTGCATGATTCCTGTACGAGAACTTGTTTATTGGCGACGAATATGCACGGTATCAGTTTTCATTTGAAAAATAAATTTTTTGTATATCTCAGCACAACTAGTCCCAAAGTACTGGCCTAGAGATTATAAACCCTACATAGACCCAAATATGGCCTGGAGATCATAAACCCTGCATAGGCCCAATGTATTGGTCTGAGATCATAAAATGCATAATATTGAGTATGAGCTTCAGATTGTGTATCGGCCAATCAGAACTTTGCTTTTGAAACGCCAATTTGTATTGGCTGAATATTAAAACTCAGTCTCAGACTCAGAGGTTTATGATCTGCCAGCCAGGAGACACTTGAACTGTTTCAATTAAACACAAGACTTAAAACAAGTATTATATTTGAACTCCATGATCATTAACATTGATACATTTTCAAACTTTGTTGTTGTTGTTGTTGTTGTTGTTATAGGGTTTAACGATATTTTTCAACACACGATAGGCTATACATGGCGGCCAGTATTAATGGTGGAGGAAGAACCCGGGAAAACCCCGGAAAGAACCACCGACCCACGAGAAGCTACTGGCAAGCTTTCTCACATACCCACATTGGCCGAATCCGAGACTCGAACCCACGCAGACAGAGGTGAGATGTCAGTGATCCGTAACGAAGAGCTCTTTAGACCACTTGGCCACTCGGGGCCCCCAAACTTAACAGAGAATTGAGAAACCGAATCAGTAAAATGATTGGCACGACAAAACTTATCTTTCTTGATCACTCCCTTTATAATCACACTAACCTCTACCACGTAACGCGGGGAAATCCCTAAAACTCACGATTTTCAACCCAATAAAGAACCTAAACAAAACGAAATCGGAGATATTTCATACATAAGGATGTGACAGTTCCGTCCCAGAAAATAATTTAATGAAGAGGAACGTGGATAATGTAAGGACCGATTTGCAAAAATATTACTTACTATGAAAATTATACTAAACAAATAAAAACAAATCTTGAAGAAAATGGGCAGCCGCTTGTTAATATTGTAATACAAAACTTATCTCGAGCTCGGTTTGCACAAATGTGTTCCGGAACTAGAGTCGTCCACTTGTGCATACAATCTCATATCAAACATCCTTGACCCAAATGTAAAAATATAGCGATAATGTTTGTAAGTCTCCTTAAAATTCTTTTTAACCCCATCGACCCTTCACACACAACTGTTTGTTGCTACCTAAGACAACCAGACCACATTACAAGGAACCAAGATAGATTAGGTCGCGTTCGATTTGACATCGAGTCGAGTTATCTAATCGAATGCCGGTAAGGCGATATTCGGACTGCATATGTAGGTCAAGAACACACTCCTTGTTTCTTGAGAGCAGCGAAGAACATGACATAATCAAGATGGCAGGAGAAACAAAGAACTATCCATCTTGTTGGTGCCCTACAGTTTCATACTTTCCATTGGGTTTGATGTTTAAAGCACACAATCTCCCGCCGTTTTCCTTAATGGTTAACGTGGCTATTTGGAAAAAAGACTGTGACGAACTATATGGTTGGGGTGGGGCGCTCCCAATATGTTATTTAAACTATTATAGAAGTCCCACCCAGGTTCTATTTTGTTGGAGGTTAAATTTAGTGAAGGATAGATGTAAAGCTCCGAACCCCCAGTCAGCAATGCCGACGGTTAAGTGGTTAAATATACAAAAAGGTTGAAATTCAATGAATAACAATTTAATAACAATTCAATAATCAAATGACTGAAATTTCCAATTACACTCCTTCCGCTCGACCCTTTAATAAGCCTATTGCATCACTTGATTAGCAACGTGAGATTGATTTCCACCTGTCCTTGTATTTCTACTCGTCTGTTGTGTCCTTTCTCTCTCTTATTTCTTCCAATTCCTTCTCATCTTCCTCCCCGACCTTTCTCCAAATTCCTTCTCCTCCTCCTCCTCGACTTTCTCTAGACTCCTCCTTTACCTTCTCCTCCACTTTCTTTCCCACGACTACACTTCTGTCGCCTTCGACTGTCTCGGCTACAGTCTCAATTCCGTCTCCAACTCTTGAAGACTTGGGACCCAATAGAACCGGAAGTTCTCTGTCTCCTATAAAGCTTCCTGTGAAAACACAAGGACGGTACTATCTTTTTTCCTTTGCCCTCTCATCTCACACTACACACAGCCTATCATCAGATAACGGCTATTGAATTTCTTCGGTCACACATTCGTTCACATCGAGATACCCATACGTTCTTGTATGGTAAAACAAACGTCATAATACAGCACGATATCAATTACTTACACTACATACATCAATAAATTCAGTCACATCAGTACATATTCCTAATCCCGTTATACTAAACAATATCACAATAATCAGACGCATTTCTTTACCTTACAACTCATACAAAGTACGCAAATATTCAAATATCCATTCTATGATATATGCACACGTCCATAGTAACTAATCTTATATACTTCAATCATGTTTCCAAATTCACAATCCAAGCATTTGTAAATTCTAACATAACACATTAATATATGCACTGGTTTACTACGAAGTAACCTAATAGCGAATTACAAAGTTAATTTTGACCACAAGATAACAATCTACATAATTCCGCCTCGCATTTAATAATTCTCCAAGTAAGGCTCAAGCCCATTTCTCAAATACGCATTTAAATGAAACACTACAAAGGTAATTCTACATACTAAACGATCCTAGTAATTAAGTGTACATACTACAAATAATTACAATTATCATGCCGTAATATTCTGCAAAATCGAGCAAATAACTTACTGACCTTTTCGAAGCTTTGTCTTTCCTTAGAATCGACCTCTAAGTTCTGCCGCCAGATTACGAGTGGCTTCTTTCTCGGAATAAACCCTATTGATATGCAATCCTTCCAGGCGAATACTAAATTACCCTTACGGTTTCGGAAGGTATAATTCAGGTCGGAATTGTAATCACGCCCACTATCTCAATTTTGATTGGATATAACTGTGGACCGATCCAATCAAACTTAGCGGACAATGTCCCTCTCGCTGTCTGTCAACGTGGGGACGGATAAGAACACGCCCAGTTCACCCCGTGGAGTTTCCTTTTCATCCTTGAACTAACCTTTAACGTATAGGTGTGATAACGGCAAGCCTTTGTTAAGTGACACAACCGGTCGCCTTTGCCGACTCAAGTTTCCGGTCTGGTCATGGTAACCTTGCGTAAGAGTTCGACACCTACCCCGCGTCAATCTTTAGAGATCAAACACAAGGCCGCGGTAATATTCCCAAGACAGGTAGATTATAGCTTATACATGACCTTATACCTTATAGCTGGGTGCTTAGCAAACGTGACAAAGACCTTGTATATCTTAAGTGCTATTAGAAGAATTTTTCCCTTTATTTTGGTGAATGAGTAATGGGTGTACTTTTGTTACAAAGTGTACATCTTGGCCTTACTTCAGATATGCATTTATCAAAAACTGTTCGCTCCCCTTAGTCATTTTCACTTCCTTGACTTAAGAGGTAAATTGTAAAAAGAATGAGCAAACCATTGTTTTAAATATATTGTTTAACATTTTTTGATTAGTTCATTGCACTTTCAGAAGCTTATAATGCCTACTCTGGCAAATTTCATTTTCCATGTTTAAATAACTGCTAAAGTTATTATACTTTGGACTAATTTAGACAGATTTTTTTAGAGCAGGTGTTTGCGTAGATCATGCACTATGTCCACAACTACAACATGTAAATAAATTTAAGCCACAGTATATGAAAGTGGTATAGAGGTATGTCAACATTCTCTCCATCGCGCATGTTGTAAGTACAAGTAACTTCATTGTACACCTGTCACTCTGTCAGAAGTATATAATATCTGTGGAGCGGCCCACTTGGATCCTGATATTACGTTCTTGGCGTTTTATTTCCTTTTTAGTTATATTCACTGCTCCTGCGCATACTGGCATGCAACCAAGTTTGACTCAACCCCTATATTCCCGTATCGAACGCACCCACTATTGCAACAATCGGAACATGCTCGCGCCTTTTATGTCAAGTCAAGAAAGACGTCTTGGATGTAATTGATCGCCTTGAGAACTGTCTTCTGAACTACTTTCATTCACAAGAGACAATATAGTGACAGAAGGAGACAAAGTCACAATCAGAACATTCTCGGCCTTTGCTGACGTAACATATATGGTGCATTCCGCCAAAGGCGAATCACCAAATACATCAAATTGATGTGTATTCATTCAACTACATCCGATGTTATTTCACGGCCTGATGTGAATGGCTGTTCCGATCGATTGTTGCGACTCAGGCATTGTTCTCATTCGGACCAGCTAGGTCTATTTCTTCAAGACAAACAATATGCCCTGATTTTCCCTGATGGTTGTGAAACTGCTAGTTATGCATGTCTATTTTCACCTCCTAAACTTCAGAGGTAAATTATATAAAATGAGCCGATAAGTTGTTATATTTATTGAATACGTTGAAATGTCAAAAGTGCACTTCAGGATGATAGTAATGCATACACTGTGAAAACTCATTACAAGGACAGGCATTGTTAGTATACTTCAAGTACATTTCCCCAACCGGGAGAATCGGTCATTGTCACCAACTGTCTGCTTCAGACAACATAATTTTCCTAACAGTGATCAAAACAAAAAATCTTAACCCAAGTCGATTGAGGAAATGTAACGAAATGTTAACTTCTCTTGTTAACGTTTTATTTAGAGCAAACAGCTTTGTCCTGTACGATGCCCACTTTTCAGAATTCCACCCAAAAACCGTGGATCCGAACTGGGGAATTTGTTTTTGACTTAGGCTGCGTTCTATTTGACACAGAGTTTCAACACTGGGGTCGATCTTTCTAATCAAACACCACGAACGCAAAACTCGAGTTGCATATCTAGGTCAAAAATACAACCACCATTTTCTCAATAATAGCCAAACAAGAACGTGACGCAATCGAGATGGCTGGAGAAACGAATAACAATGCATAAGGTGCATCTTAATTTAGCTATCTCAGAATCTAGTGTAAACACCCTTGGAATTTCTTTTGAGGACGCTACAACATCTCTTCATTAGATTTTTTTTACATAAGAATATTTGTTGTCTGTTTTTATTTCCGGAGGTAAAAGCGTACTTCATTATTGGACTGTCTTCTCACGTTCATGAAGGAAAGATCCTTTGTATGATAGCAAATTGTACTGTCTCACGTTTCTGACAAACGATATTTTGTTCAACTATTCTCATTGTACAACTACTCTCATATTGAAATTGAAGTACCTGAACTTGCCTTTCTCAACACAGAATTTTAAGAAAATCCCGACAGGCTTAACTTTTAATCTCAAACATCTGATACGCATCGTTGCATTGTTAAACCGGGCATTCATTCTGAACCCAGTTTAGTGTTCGAACCCTGTGGTAATGATACTGAGCTAAAAATCTAGCTTATTTGGTACATTGCATACCTAAAAAAAAAAAACCGGTACACGCTAACATAAGCATTCCTGAATTCTACTTTAGAAAACACCTGGTCCCGTTGTTGAGGAATTGTAATTCACTTTATATTTTGAAAATAATACATTTTGCAAAATACGAAACTGTAGATTGGAACCTCTGAGATATAGTTCGATCATTGACTATAATCTTGTCTTCTAAGATAAACTTCGTATAATAATTCGATAATCAACAGTAATTAAGTGTGATGTATATCTATATCGTGTGCTTACTATTTGTCCGTTTGGGGGAGTTATGAATGCAGTTTTTGCATACCTGACTTTCGTCATGAATGTAAGTAATAAGCAAGATGTTTACAAAAATGTGCATTCAAGGTCTAACCTTATTTACTAGTTACTGAAATTTTCCATTTGAAATTAGTTTTTCAGAGCATTCTAATGCATCGTAGGTCAAGTGATAATATATAGATAGATAGAGAGATAGATACATTGTAAAGCAAACATCTGTTTTGAATTAAATTTTAATTCATGACACATGTGGTTTGCCTTTATGTTATCGGAAATAGGCGCCCCTCCGAAACATGTTATTGTTTGAACTTTCAGCCAAGAAACTTTTAATATTATTAAATAAATAATGACTTCCCTAAGCGGGTTTCGAGCCGGCGACCTTTGGATTAAGAATCTCATGCTCTACCAACTGAGCTACTGCGACTTCCTAGGTAAAATGATGGAGATTGGTTTGGTTTTGTGAGTTTAACGCCATTTTTCAACATATGATAAGCTATACATGGTTGCCAGTATATTTGGTGGAGGAAGAACCAGGGAAGGCTCCGGGAAGAACTGTCGACACAATGGAAGCTATTGGCAAGCTTTCGCACATACCCATGTTGGTCGAGATGAGACTCGAACACACATAGACAGAAATGAGATTTGTGAGTGATCTATTAAGGCGAGCGCCTAAGACCATTCGCCCACTGCGGCCCCAACATGATAAAAAAGTTTTGATAGATTAACGGAAGAAAGGATGTATTAAACACAATAACGTACTTAATACTATGAAAATAAAACAGCATGAAAAGATCTTCACCGTACTTTATCCTGAAATTGGTTAATTTGTAAGTAGTTTTGCTAGTTGTTGCATAACATCATTTTCAACACTTTTATTGGATATATCATGCCAAGAAAATGGGAGTTAGGAGCCTTTTCCATGGACACACTCGGGAAATTGACACTGCCTGGTATGGGCGGGCATTGAACCCTCGACATTTAGAACACTAGTCTGACGCTCTATCAGCTGAGCTCCCCAGGTAAGTGAGGAAAAAAGTGTAAAATGGACAACGATTCTTAATCCACCTTGAAAAAGTAAAAGGAAGGAATCTCTTTGATATAACAGGATTTCGTATTGGTTCTAATATGCCAGTAACAATACCAAGATACATTACCTGTGTAATTATCGTCGTGACATATTCCCTGGTGACTACCGGTAAATCAGACAACAGACACTACTTCAAGCTACGTAAATTTATCAAGCTTATTTACAGAAGTTGGAATACAAATAAATTCATAGCATCAGCTTGATGATGACAGACATTATTAGGTCCTAATGATCGGATTCAGATTTCATCTTTTGTACTCCTTGTCAAATAGTCCGGGTCGGCTTACAAGTCCAATCTACCATCACGATGTACCAAATATTAAATACCAGTAGTGTATTGGGATAGAATAGGGTCGGTCAATGGGAATTAGCATTACAGACACCCCCCCCCCGGGACTGTATAGGGTCACGATTTATAGGGTCAAAAAATCACCCTGGGACTGTATAGGGTCAATGGGAATTTAACATAGGGAATGTATAGGGACAAGTGGAATGGAACAGGTAGGGTGACGTCACGGTACTGGACACTCGCAACAATGTGGCAAGTGGCTGACCTGAATGCGCGTAGCTACTCTAGGTAGGGACAAATACAATAGAGAGACAGAGACATATACAACACACATATAACATATAGGCAAGAAAGAATAAATCTTTTCGAGGCAGTGGAGTGGCCCTGAAAAGGGCCTTTGGTTTTTTGCTTCTATTGTCTCCAGTTCTTTCACCAGCTTCTTAATTTTCCAATGATTCCTTTCTTCGTCTTTTTCTTTTCTTCTTCTGGTATCCAGTCTGGATGTCCCATAGCTCTAAATATTTGCTGTATTTTCATCCAGTTCTTATTCAGTCTGTCAAAGTCCTCTTTCTTTTTTTAGTTTTCCTTCTCCTTTCTCTCTTTTGTCCATATCTCTTTTATTTTCTTCACCTCTTCTCCCATTACCTTTTTCATGATCTCTTCTCCTTTCTTTAATCCGTCTAAGCCTTTTTTGACAGAAGGCCACTCGGTTAAATGGAATATGTCTTCCAAATAACATCTGACTTCTATAACAATATCAATCACTTGTTTCAAAGTTCCCACTCCTACATATTTAAGTTGTATGAAGCCTCTCAACTTCTCCGCTTCCTCCACTATCATCCCTTGTAAGTCAAAACTGGCTACTTTCAGTCTGGTCACCAAGTCTTGGCTGCCTGGGAACCTCCATTCCTTTTCAAGCCTATCCAGTATGTATGATCCATTCATCATCCAATACCAACTGTCTTTTAATTGGTTAAATACTTCCATCTTGATAGGTGTTGACTAGTCAACGTCGGTAGCCAGACTGACTGACTGGATTATAGTCGCATATGCACAATGTGCTTCGCGACTGGTTATAGCCCTAGGCTGGGCCCTCGGAGGTGTGGGTATGGTGCCACCACTGCCTGTCGGAGCCCTAGGCTGGGCCCTTCGAGGTGTGAGTATTGTGCCCTCACGTCCTCCTGGGGGTTATGAGTATGGTGCCATCATAGCCCCTAGTTTGTTTTCAGATCGTATACCCAGCAAGCCGACATGTCCGTAACGGGGCAAAGGCGGAAAGAGACCCGGAAGGGAGGCAGCGCAGAAACGGCCCGAAAGCCCAAGGGGACAGCCACCCAAGGCACACCCAAAACCCACCACCCGGCGCCCCGGTCCAACGGCGGGACCGGTTTTAGTGTCAAATGTGGTCCAGTTGTACTAGTGGACTGTCCTATGCCAGTATTGTGTGAGTCACCTATGCAATTTATCAAGCTTTGTTGGGTTGTGAATTTGGTGTGTTGGATATAGATGGAGTTTGAATTTTGTGTACTTAGTGTACGTGTCCGTTTTTCGAAATTCTCTACCAATCTGGATGGAGGTGTGCCCTCCTAATAATTATCCGTAATTGGGGATTTATTATTATTTTTTTATTATATTTTTTTATTTTTTTATTTTTTATTTGGCGGGGAATCGAAAAGATCAAGGTTGTTTTTTTTGTCGGGTCTTCCTGAGCCAAAGTGAAGACCCTTGGTTGTCCATGTCGAGCTGTGCACTGCAATACCTCCTTCTTGCGAGGATTAATTGCTGCTCGATATGGTTTCGCTGTGCTTGTCCGGTAGGGTTTTGTGGAGCAGCAGGTGGGGCTTCCTGGACTGCCCCTTGCCTTTGAATTTGTCCGTACCAGGGTATGCTATGCTTTTGTCCGGTGGGTAGCCAGACTGACTAGCGTTCCGCGTTATATACGTCAAGCACGGACGTGAACGAAAACATCCCTTACACTCACTTCACATATGATATACTATCCTCACCAACGTACGAGAATGCATAAAACACACACCTATTTACTATCCTCACCAACGAACGAGAATGCATAAAACACACACCTATTTACTATCCTCACCAACGAATGCGCATGCAAACACACACACACACACACATACACACTGACACACACACACACACACACACACACACACACACACACACACACACACACACACACACACAACAGTAAAGGAGTGAGTGTTTATAGTCACACTACTCTACAGTCACACCAATTGGCAACTTGAATAGTCTCTCTTTTCTAGAGATTTGGTTAGCCCTGAGAAGGGCTGTTTTTCTTGGAACTCCATTTGCACCTGGTTAATGGTTGCACCTACCAGGTCTGGCCCCACATACGCATCGCCGGCTCCAGTCCTGTTCCCAATTGATGTTTGTTCTTGGGAGTGCAGAGGGAGCTTGAGTGGCTTCACTATCCCAGTTTTCAGTGTGAGTGATAGTGAAGACTTGTTCCCTCTGTCTTCTCCTATGCCAGATCCGGGGATGATTTTGCTGAAGCTGCGGCCCCCAATCTTGCCGCTGTCTCTCCAACTCCTCCAAGGCCTCTTGCTCCCAGTTTTCTGTCTGGAGGACAGCGGCTCTTGGTACAGGTTGTGGCTGACGTTGTTGTTGTGGATGTGGTTGAGGAGGTCGTACTGGTTGTGCAGGTGTCCTCACCTCAGGTTTGACCTCACTCTGAGGTCTCATGAAGAGGTGAGGCAGGATCCCTCTTTTCTTTTCTTTCTCTGCTTCCTTCTCCTTTTCTCTCTCTTCTTCTTTAAACCTGGCTTCCTCCTGTGCCGCCTCCATAGCCAGCTCATCCAGGAGACGCCTGGCAAGCTCCAGGTGCATCTGGAGTTCCAACAGTTTTTGTAGTCTGCTCATCTTCTTTTTAAGTTGACTAGTCCACAATGGTAGCCAGACTGACGAGTGCCCTGCTTTATATTCCTGGAGCACGAACGTGAAGGAAAACATCCCCTGGCACCAAAACTTACCATAACCAAAAACAAAATATCAAACGCGCGGACCTAAAAGAAACACTCACGTTGACTTTTTTACTTTTAACTTACAAACACAGACATGCACGATTTGACAAGACAGAGAAAACAAAGGGTGGATTTTTTACTGACAAAAGAAACGAAGTGCTTATAGACACACTTCTATTTATTTTTTAAAGACACAAACACAAATTTGTTTTTTTCCAAATTGAGTTAGTATCTCTTTTCTAGGGTATTGGGGTAGCCCTGAAAACGGCTGTCTTTTTGTTAACGGGAGTGATGGCAATCTTTTTTAATGTCTAAGATTGCGTCCCCGTCTGGCAGCAGGCTTTCCTATACGATACGATCTGCGTCTGCGGAAAGAGAAGGAGAACTCTTAGGTGTCCGCACGGCAGTCGACAAAACTTCTGTCTGGTTCTTGCTGCTCCCGTTGCTGCTGCTGTTGTTGTTGCTGTTCTCTCTGCTTCTGAAGTCTGTACTTCTCTGTCCATTCTTCTTGTTCTTTCTTGATTTCCTCTCTAAAGACCTCTTTTATTAGGTCTTGGGCTATGGATAACATCCTGACACTCTCTATCTCTTCAGGCTTCGGTATCAGGTTTAACCTGACACGATGTAAATTGACGTTAGCTTCGTTCAGCTGGGCTAGTCTGGAAGGCATGTTCATAGGTAGCCGAGTCAACCATGGATGGCCAGATTGGAGACCAACCCGCTTTATATGGTTCAAACGCTGACGCGATAGAAAACATCCCTACTAGGTTTTAGTGTCGGAACGTTATGATAGCGAATGTCATGGTGAGGGATAGAGAGAAGTCAAAGAGCATATATTCACAGTGCTTTTTGAAAACAAACAACAGACACATTTTTTTTCAAAACACAACATTTTTTATTCAACCAACAATCAACTACTAACCATTAACAAGTAACAATAACATCAAACAAATTATTTTTGACAAGGTTGACAACGTTGTGAAATCATGTGAGATTTCCATTGATGGAAGTCATGAGGCCATTGATGTACACTACGTTTCCTAGCTAAAGACAAAAGATAGCCATAATGGTCACAAAACCATCGATCTACTTTCTCATCGTTTCTAAAAGAGTGACGATCAAAATAAGTCTCTAAATGTTCTAAAGGATATCCAAGACAGCGTTGATGAAGAAAATACAGACAATATTGTCCACACACCATGGAATCTGTGCCTTATAATTTCACATTATTGTATCGTGTCGTCTGGGCATTTCTTCTCATAAAGTCAATGATGTCGTCTTCCAAAGGGGGTAATCCATACGAATCAAAATGCTCCACACAATCCTCTTGAGGGAAGTAGACGGCAACCCAGTGAGTTCCTGGGAGAATTACTTTCGTCCGTGTTGATGACATAAGCTTGATGGTCCTGAGGTTTGCGATGAGGTAGTTCATCTTTAGCGCACATGACAGGATTCCAAGAAGCAGTATACGAACTATTGTTCAAAAGGTAATAAAGTTCCCAGGTATCCATTTTTTGTTGTGTTGTTTGTTTTTTTTTCACAGGTAATGATAAGTCATCAATTCAATTCTGAATTTTTGTTTGAAACGATCTGTCAAGTAGCCGTTTCTTCGCCTTGTCTCCGCACTCTGGGCTAAGAGAGATTCGATACGATGGATCTCTAGAGTAGACAATGGTGGGCAGGAATGATCACGCAAGCCTTTATACCACTCATTCAACACTGC
The DNA here is from genome assembly GCA_016617855.1 of Megalonaias nervosa. NCBI lineage: Eukaryota > Metazoa > Mollusca > Bivalvia > Unionida > Unionidae > Megalonaias > Megalonaias nervosa. The sequence goes on from JAECUM010006202.1 coordinate 23,099, forward strand.
TTCTTCCGAGATGAGACTCCAAGCGTCCTCCAGATACTCGTCCAATTTTTCTTCTTGACTCATCATCATACATTTATCGTGTTGAATTTGACTGGGATGATCGTTTTGACATCCATAACAATATTTCTTGGTCAATTCCGTAATTGTATCGCCAGGTGTTTGGCAAAACAGGACACTAAATGTTGTTCTTGTTCTGGCCATCTGGACTTGACTACTACCTCGTCCTCTTTGTCTTGGTCTTGGGGTTCTGTTTTCACGCTATCCTCCCATTCCATGTCCAAAGATTCTCTATCGTTCAATGAGGGATAGGAGTCTTCCATTGTTTATAATAGTCTAGAATGACTTCTCTCAAACTGTTGATTTCGATGGTATTATCGAATTCAGCATACAAGATGATGTTGACCGTCTCGGTGAGAGCTTCTGTAAACTGAAGTTCCACACGCAGTTGACCGGATTTTATAGGGTGGAAATGGCCCTCGTCGCTGCCTTGGTCTGGAGTGAAATCAAAGACCCACAAAGTGTAACCTCCTACATAATCTTCGTACGAAATACCGTGACTGGTGTTGGTTCCTAGTTGCCCCGTAGCTTCGTACAGGGACAAGTACGATCTCAAGTAATTTTTCTGGGCAAAGTTAGGTTCGAAGGGTCTGGTACACAAGGTCTTGCCATCGCGACTGACTTCGATCTTGGACACTCTGTAGTGCTTACACTGGAAAGGATTTTGATCGTGGGCTCCGATGAGGGCTGCATTACTGACGATGCCAACGATTAAATGTTTGGGTAACTGTCCTTGGAACAGATGATCATCGATCTTGGATCGGGGTCCAGCAGCAATGGTGAATGTTTTCACTTCTACACGTCGTATCGGATACTTAGCGGTCGATCTGCTCAATGTTTGACTGATGTCGTTTCCCTTTTTAGGTAACACTTCTACGCGACGCACGTAAAGTCTGGCTTCTTGGATGATGGTTTTGTACTCGTTGGCATGAGCCATCAAATGGAAAGCGACACTGCTGCGATTGAGTCTCAGGCGAATATCCACTCCGTTCAGCAAATACTTGTCTTGCAACCACATGTCCAAATGCAAACGATCCATCAGTTCTAAATTACGACCTTGCAGAACTTTCTTTCGACGGTCGTTAAAGCCCACATTGTGACGATTGTCATCGGCTGTCAGGGCTGTCGTTAAACGTGTCTTCACCTGCGGTGTCAGGTTTCCATACCACGCAAGCATCCAGATGAGTATTCTTGGCCTCTTTTCCGTACGTCAAAAGATTTTCTAGGTACGCTTGGTAAGGGTAAGTATCCATACTGCTGCTGACCAGTTTGTTATTCAAGTACAAATCGACTTCGCTGAACAAGGAATGCATGAAATTGTTGACGGGAGCTACTCTGGCATCGGCTCCCGGATTGGTGTTGTCGGTTTTGATCACCTTCAGATTCAGATACAAGTAACTGCTATTCAGACCGATGTAATCTTCGGGTTGTCCTTTGATTTCAAACTCGGTGGGAGCTGAATCCGTCAAAGAGGAGACGGGATGAAATTCGACCCATTGGGATTCTTGCATTGTCATCATGGTGGGTGGCATGGCAAACGGATCCAGTTCCGACTTGGAACAAACGCAAGACTCTCGGTGCATCATTTTCTCTGATTTAATAATCAAAAACGTCTAACTCTTGGACAGTTTTTCTTTTCTTAGTCTTTCTAACTCTACGGGTGTGAAGTCCTCTGAAGAAGTGTTTTCGTCGTCTTTTTTTGCCTTGTCCTTGCTGTGGCGTCAGGGAAGCAGGAATGTCTGACTCGGCATTGCCCAGGACATTTATAGGAGTTTCTCGCCGGCCCAAAATGTCTTTACCCGTTTGAAGCAAGACATTTTTGCCTGCTCTCAAGAAAGCTTCTTTGGGATTTTGTTTGTCAATGATGACATTTTGGAGAAATTCTTTGCCGTGCGTCAACGCGACATCTTTCAAGGCTTGCAATCCCCGTGTCACCATCGGTTTCAAAACGGGAGCCACTGTACGAAAGGCTGATTTGAGCATATCTCCTAAACCATGTCCTCGTTGTCGAGCGACTCCTCGGTACACAGGATACATGACTGACAAAAGGTTAGAGTAATCGTTTTCGAAAATGGAGTTTCACTGTGACTTTCCCTTTGGTGAATGGAATATTTTGTCCCAGATCTCCTTTTATAGTAATGTTGACAGTGTCGAAATACGACTTACTGACCGGCAAATAGTGAGGATGTACAAATTCGCGGTGAACGTGATAGGTGTTTCCACCTTCCTCGTCAGCAGCCGTGGCAGAATCCACTTTGAAAGAAAAGACACGCAGTAACGGTACGTAGGTGTGTCCCACCACGTTGTACTCCGCCACATCGGAGTACACAAAAATCAAATTCAGTCCTTGGTTCATTTCTACAGGGAATCTAAAATATCTCGCAAAATCTGAGTTACCGGTCACGTCTGGTATTTCGTTTGCAATCTTGATCAACTTAGGGTCTCCACCCAAAATGTCATACAATTCAGGATAAAATGTAATGGCCAATACTTTGTCCTCTGAAAATTTGATGAGTAGGCGACGAGATATTTTGTGGTAATCGATCGTAACACTTTTTCTGGTTTTCTCCAAGATTTTACCAAACACGTTAATGAACCTGTCAGCAAGAGTGTTCACCAAATGTTGACCACTAAAATAATAGCCTGAGGGAATTTTCAACCGATAAGTGGTTCGTTTAGTTTTGGGGTCTTGTGATTTCATAGAGTCAGCTACACTGATGCGTTCATCCAAGGCTTGTTGCACTTGCTCGTCATGAACTTCTACCGTAAAAGTGTTTTGATTTTCGATGATGTTTTTGATTTGTGTAGGGTAAATTATTTCCACTAAACCCACTTCCCAATGGGGTTCGTGATCCAATTGAATGGCCTGAGGTAATTTGGCCGTGTAACAGCACAAAGTGTTATTGGGAAACACCTCCATGGAACTATCACTGGGTAACGTTAAGTAAAATTGGTTGTTCATAATTCCAGAGTTCTAGTGTCCGAGGGATTACTGGAAGTCAGAGGAGTGTCTTAAAGAGGATGGTTAGGATGACTGTTGGATGGGGGACTGAAGTTGGACGCAAGGCCACCGTTGTTGTTGTTTCCGTTCGAGGAATATTTCAGAGACGGATTGGGAAGAAGGTAACCAATGCAACTGCTAAGTAAAATGGTCCACAATTGTTTGTCTCCTAGTTGCAAACTCAAATTCGCAATGTCAGCACCGATGACACAATACACCACAAAGATTTGGCAGAAAAAGAGGATTTGCGTTTTAGGCACACGTTCTCCACACCAAACCCACAAGGGTTGCTTTTGTAGATCTTGCACAGAAGAACTGGGCGACGGAGTGGTCACTGTAGTAGCTGAGGCTGTGTTGAAGGGCATGATCATCACTTCTTTTTATAGTCAATGAGTTGCGAAGCGTCGATCCAAGAGTCAAAACTGGGAGGATAGCCTTTCCAACGCACTTTGACTTCTTTGACACGTCGTTTTCCCACTTTTCGGGTTCTTCGATCGAGAATGCTTTCGATCTCGTACACGTCGTCTTCTTTTTTGGTCACGTTGTAACTTGGGCAAGTAAAACGTTCCTTTTAACACTTCTCCGTTCATGTCTTCAAATTTATAGACCGGAGGATGACGGCCATGCACACGTTCGGTGACACGAAACAATTCGGTAGTCCAGTTGGGTAAGTAACCTTTGTCGAAAGTGCGTTTGGTTTTGCCAATGCGTACCCAATCTCCTGATGCCAACACTCCATCTTTCTTGGGGACAGTCACTATTGGGGACGTACCAAACAGACGCTCGAAGGCGGTCACTTCGTTGTCGGGAGTCACTTCTTGGGGGGCACGTCCGATGCTCCGATGGTAAGATTGGTTGTACGATTGGACGAGGTGTGGCAAGACGTCGATGTACTTGAGAGTGTGTTGATGCGTAAAATATTTCCACATGCGTTCTTTCATGGTGCGTTGAAAACGTTCCACGATGCTAGCTTTGGTTTCGGGATTCTCGGTGGTGGAAAAATGTATGTCACGTTTCTTCAATTCTTTTCGGAAAGCTTGGTTCAGAAATTCGGTGCCTTTGTCAGTTTGCCATCGAAGAGGGTGACGCCCACTTTGTTTCAACACCAGTTGGAGGGCTCGCATTAACTCACTGCTCGATTTGGAAGTCAATGGCACGACCCAAGCAAATTTGGAAAAGACGTCGATGACACAAAACAAATATTTGTAGCCACGATTGTAGGTGGTCAAATGAGAGACATCGGCTAAATCGGCTTGCCATTGATGATCGATGCCTTCCACTCGGGTGCGACTTCTGGAAAATTTTCGTCGAATGGGTTTATGCAAGGTGTACGTGGCTTGTTCTTGTAACCAGCGTTGCAATTGAGGTAAACGAACACTTTTCAGTCGAGTTTTGGCAGCACGATACAATTTCTGAACTCCTCCGTAACCTGCAGGATGGGATGGATCGTAGTAAATGCTGGCTAACAACTTCTCCATTTTTTAATAAGTGATCCACTCTTCGCTGATGGTACTCTGAAGTGGTTTAGAAACGGCTTTACGTGTCCGATGTGCCACAGGAGTAGAAGTCGAAGGTAGTTTTGGTTGTAGTGGTGGTGGTGGTGGTAATGGAATGGCTTTGGTCTTCTTTTCTTTTTTCACTTCTGCTTTCCCTTCTTTGTTTTTCACTTCTGTCGAAGGTGGAGTGGACATCATCTTTTCAACACAAGCTTTAAGTTCTTCTCGTTGCGGTGTAGGGGAAGGGGTCAACAAGGGCGCTGAAATCTTACTAGGGATGGGAGCTGCTGACGGTGTTTGAAAGACATCTCTTGCCTCTTCTTCCTCAGGCAACCGTGGGGCTACATCTGTCTTGACCACCGGGAGTGGTAGTGGTTGTGGTGGTGGTGGCAGTGGTGGTGAACTTTTCATCAGAGCCTTAAAATCTTTCAGAGTGGGTAGAGCTGTTTCGTCTAAAGCTTTCTGGTGAAAGAGTTGCAGTCGTTGCAACAATTGTCCGTACCGTTGCGATTTTTCCGTTTCTGACAAATCGCTGCGATCCATCAAGGATTGCAGTTCGTGTTGTAACTGGGATATCTCGGTCAAATGATGATTGGGAGGTAAATGCGGGGTTCGTTATTCTTGCCAACGATGGTATTCCATCCATCGTTTGTAAGGCACTAAAGCTAGTTTTCGTCCTTCCATTGGATTTCAAGGATCACGTCTGAGATCTTTTGACTCCAGAGTTCCCTTTTATTTTCTTGGATCTTTTTATCTTCATCCTCCCAGGATGTTTCCCAATGTTCCTTTCAGCAAAGGTTCTCCTATTGTTCCCATGACTCCTTTCAGTAAGGGTCCTCCTATTGTACCCATTACTCCTTTCAGTAACATGTGTAAAAAAGGCAAAATTCCTCCGCGTTGCACCAACATATTTTTCTTTTGACCAACGGGGATTTTCTTTTGGACCATTTGGCGAAGAACGTGTCGATGTTTGGCAAAGCATTCTTTCTGGTGTTTAGACAAAGGTATTTTGCCTTTCAAGACATTCAGGCAACATTCGCACACGGTATCGATGACATCTTTGGAGGCAGTTTGAATGAGTTTTTTTCGCATGGGTGGAGGAGCTTTGGACAGGACGGACAACATGTCCCAATGTTTGGCTAAACGAGGTGGCAGTCCTTTCCTTTTCTTTCCTTTGGGGGTAGAAGAGGAATGTCTTTTTTGGGGTGACATCTTTCTCGGTTGGTTCGTTGGTTCCGTGGCACACAGCAAAAAATACACTAACGTCGATGACTTGTCACACGGTCTTTTATCCTTTTTGGGGGACTATCGCTTCGTCATAAAAGTGACGATGTGTTTTCCAAAATCACCAAAAAATCTTCCTCTTTGGTGACTCCTCTTTTTCTTTGGACGAGTGTGTCTTTTCTGGGGTGACGTCTATGTTTGACTAAGCGTTTTTTCGGATGACGAAACTGTCTTTTTCTTTTTCCTTTCTGGACAGAAGAACGACAATGAGGAGACATCTTTTGGTGCACAACATACACTGAAGTTCATGACTCGACATGCATCCTTTTATCTTTTTGGTTTCTTTAGGAAGTTAGAGAACGCGTTCTCTAACTTTGCGGCGTGATTATCTACTAACTTATCTATATTAATGTAAAATCCTCCCCTTTGGTGGCTTCTCCTTTTATTCTTTGGACGACTGTGTCTTTCAGAGGGTGACGTCGATGTTTGGCTAAGCGTTTTTTCAGATGACGAAACTGTCCTTTTCCTTTTCCATTTTGGGCAGAAGAAGGAACACGATGGTAACGGTGTGTAGTTCTTGGAAGGGTCATCTTTGGGCGTGCAGCAGCACAAAAACACTGATCCGTATTGTTTGCCTCGGGTCTTTTTTATACTGGAATGCGTCGCCACTGATTGTCTTTACGTCGTATCAACTTGATGACAGGCAACACACGTCGTGGAGGAGTTCGCAACGGACTAAATCGGACAGTTCTTGCTTGGACAAATCCAGTAAACTCTGTAACACACCCGTTCTCTCTTGGACTTTGATTTTGGGGGCAGGTACTTTGTGAGCAGCGGCCACTGCCGCTAAAGAGGAAGAGGGTGTCACCGCTGGAGAAGTTTGTGGAGACACTCTCTTGCGGATAGAAGCTGTTTTCTTTGGACTTTTCTTTTTCTTTTTCTGAGGCTGTGACCTGGTCTTGACACCGTTGCTCTTTTTCTTTTTCTTCTGGGTACGTTTGGGTGTGGCTTTTTTCTTGGGAAGAACTTTGGGAGCATTGGGATCCCATTTTAAGAGGGAACGAATGATGACACCTCCTAGAGAACCGCTTCCTCCAGGTTTAAAAATGATTTGCTTTTTGGTTTGAGTGTCAATGCGAGGATCGGCTTGTTGCGTCAAGGCTACTTTGTTTCTCTCAAAAAACTTTTGGTTTGATGTGGAATCTGAATGATGCCTTGCAGTAATTGACGTGCTGTCACCGTAAACCATCGTAAGACTTCTCTGAGACTAGCTTCTAAGACACGAGCACGTATTTGTGGATTTTTTTTGTGACTGATGCCATACAAGGCACGAATCAATTTAATGGGAAGATGAGACTGAAAGGACGTCATGTTGACGATGTGTGAGACAGAGTCAAAGTGACCGAGGTTTTTATAGACTTTTTTTGGTGATTGTGATTAAGTCGGCGAAGGGGACGTGTACACGACAGGCCCTCCGTCTTGGCACCAGTGGTGAAACAGATGGGTACGAAATCGCAAATAATCGGGCGTGGTGGGTTTTAAATCCACGAGTAAATAAGCGTGTGGGGTTTGAGTGGCATCGTCGTACGCATTTTTCAGCCAAGGCGTCCCTAACTGTTTGGCTAAGACTTGTACTTGCGATTTATCTCTAGGGCTTTTAAACAACACCACGTAATGAGCATTGAGACTGATGGTACGATGGGCTTGACTTTGTTGAAATAAATTTTGGGTGATGTAAATGATACTGGCATTACGATGATGCCCTTTGCGCGTAAACCACAGTTTAATTTCTTCTTCGTCTTCTCCTAACATGTCGTCAAAAATAACCAAATGAGTTTGACCAGGGTCAGACACGATCCCGTCGTCCTCACCAGGAATGTCTTCCACAAAGATGATGGAATCGCCTTGACTTTCTCGCAGAAGGCTGTACGCCGATTGCCACTCTTTGTAACACCACACGATCTGTTGAGGTGGACGATCGATCAAATGATGTTTATGTTCGGTCAAACGTTTGACAAATTCGGTTTTGCCGGAACCGCTAGATCCAGCAATGAGCATGTTAAAAGGATGGCGAAGATACAAGGCCTCCCAACAGTCCGATCTACGTGTTCGTCAATAGCTTTGACAGTGGAGGAAGAGGGAGCAGAGACAGTAGAGGTTGTCATAGTAGTGTAAGAAATGTCACTTTTGACACGAAGACAGGCAAGACAAGAGTTTTTATACTTTTTTCAGGACATGGTTATTGTCATCTTTAATTGTGAACAACACGAAAGACAAAAATACATAAAAGCCAAATGGTTAAGCACATGAATAAAAGGCACATCAAAACGATCATAGTAGAATATAAACAAGTCTCTGTACAACATTTGTGATGATCAAGAGGTGAAATCGAGGTAGTGTGTAATGTTCTGAGAGTCTCTACACTCCTTGGCACAGTCACACAAGAGTCCTCCCGGAAAGGCCTTTCGGGGATGTCGATCGCGGTCCTGTCCTGAAGAGAGTGCTTTTCCTCGGTCACAACTTCTTCTTCTTCTGGCACTGTCACTAACATTGGTTTGAAAGTTACTTTTTTCACTGAACGTTTTAATTTTTTAGGATTACAAATCTTTGGCATAGTGTGCCACTTCTTTTGTCCATGCCTCAAAACCACAACTTTTCCAGTCACGTACATCTGTCCAGTGAGGGTGTAAGTCACAAGCTACAGACACGTCGTCGTACACATCTTCAGTGTCTAAAGGTTGACGAATCTTGTTTTCCCGTAGAGGTTGAGAAGTATCAAGATAAAAGCGCAAAGCTTTGAGCAGAATGAGTCTCTCGTGTACATTTAAAGGGACCACTTTCATGCTTTTTGGAGTGGTATGTACTGTTCGTAAAGAATTTACAAGGAATCGGCTGGTAAACGAAATCCCAGAAAGCAAGTCACTAAGACACACACTACACGTCGACCCCATTTCAATGGACACAGTTCTCGTAATAGACGATCGTAATCCTCTACCGTTTGAATAGTGTCATTGATTTCCTTCCACGGAATCTGTTGTATAACGAATGATAAAGGTCATGGCATGGTAGTCCGTTTTTATACCCTCCTTGGCAATGGCGAGGTAAAACGGGATGGTACAAGTCCGTGGGAGGCAACACTTTACATTTGATCAATCCTTCGTATTGTCAAATGTTGTCCAGGTCAATGTGTTCCGTCAGCAATAGCGGGTGACCTGCAGGAAAGTGACAGTATTTGCACACGTACGGATACAGAGAACACACGTCCAAGTATTTGATTTCCTGTCCTTTCTCTTCGTCGGCTTGGTATAGCAAACAGGTGGCATTCGTCCGTCTTCCGTACAAGCTATCCTTTGAGTTCAGTGGGTCCACCAGATTGTAACTTTCCACGATGCCCTTAAACTCGGGATCGGTTTTCAAACGGTGATCGTACTCATGTTCCCACATTTCTACCACTTGGTATCCTTGCTCTTTTAACTTCACGCGCCGCTGACAAGTGGCCTGGTACAAGTCTTCCATGGTTCGTTGTAAAAACTGATTTTTAGTGTTGCGTTGAGGGTTACAGATGGGGCATCCGTGAAATAAGCAGCCGTTAAACTCGTACACGATCTGGGGATTTTCTAAGTCCCAACCAGCCACTGAATACCTTCCGATGGCTTTTTCGCCTCCTCCGTTGCGAGCGTGTTGGATCCATTTGTCTTCCTTGTCGCACAAGTAATGTAACCAGCGTAGGGCTTTGACCGAGTATTGACGTTTGACAAAGTTCGTCGTTTGAGGACTGATGACAGCTAGGGTGTTTTTGGGCATGAATCGTTGGTGGTACACTAAGGAACACGATTTGGCAATGGTGCAGGCTTCTTTCAAAGGATCGATCCCTCCGTGCTCCATGAATAATTCTCGAAATTTTCCACAGCAACGCCGTAAAATGTCCACGTCGGAACGACAATATTTTAACATTTCTTCCTGAAAGTCGAAAGGGTCCGAGGCGTGAGTCTGGTACCAAGCGTAGAAAGCTTCTCGTTGTTCGGTACGCATGTTGTCGGGGTCGTAGTAGTGAGCCTCGGGCAAATGGGGCAGAACGGCGTGTTGATTGGCTTCGGTATTGAAAAAGTGTGGAAGATAGCCTTTGGCCATTTCTGTCATTTCAAACTTTTTAGGCATGCGACTCAAAGGCATGGCCAAGTAAGTCATCGAATCTTTAAACTGCACTTGACCCACTTGCATGGAAATTATTTTGGCTCCGTTCAAAGTCACTTTCGGATGTTCGGTACTTTGTTCCGTATAGTATCTCAAAAGAAACTGTCCATCGTATCCTGAGAAATTGTGAGCCATCACCGTGGCATGGCGATGACAATCTCCGTAACGTTTGATGTCTTCTTGGCTCCACGTCTCGTCGATAGGGTCTAAGATCCATTGTTCGAAATCGGCTAGCGTGTTTGGTCCCCGAAAGATTTTTTTCACGTCCTCCAGGAATCTTGCTACAGTGATGGCAATGAGTAAAGATAGGCTCTTGGATGCACTTCTCACACGCTCGATGAGCCACGCAGAAATTAGGAATGTGAATGCCAGTCTCTTGCATGCATTCGAAATCGAAAAGGATGAAATGGCCTTTCTTCTGGTCATTATCTTCCTCTTCGTGTTTGGATTGGTATTTTTGAATGTAGCATTCGTGTTCCAGGTCCACGATTTGGCAACAAATGTGACATCGCTTCTTTCCTGAACAGACGTACACCTTGGCATTATTGGTACGTATGCCTTGTCCACAAGTAGGGCACAATCTCAGGAGCTGACAAGCACATTTCCGCTGTGAACCTTGCGTCGTTAGATGTTGTTGGTAACAGAAAGGGCTGACAAACGTGCGCTGACAAGCAGGGCAATACACTCGTTCTTGTACTGCGTCTAGACAGGGCTTAGAGGCTAAACATCCCTCACATTTCGATCCGCAATGCTTATGTTGCTCTCGATTGTTATAGCCATAGTCACATTTCTCACAGTAATAACCGTATCCCAGAAATGCAGTGATACTGGTAATGGCATCGAAATGTTCATCGTGATGATAGACGTGAATGTATTTTCCGTCTTTGAAATTTTTGCCTCGAATCATCAGAGGTCCGCGCACCTCTTGAGGGTGTACTTTCAAGGTGTAGCGTGGAGCCAAGACGTCTTGCAACTTTTGCATTTCAGGAATGCCACAGGGTGTGTCTTTGGAAAGGCCAGCTTGCTGTAACAGGAGTTCTGCTTCTCTTGGTTGTTTTGCTCAGTTCGATTTTCTAATAGTTTGCCAGGCTTTTTTCCATTCTGCCGTGTCGTTCTTGTCGGCATACATTCGTCCCACACGATGGCACGGGCTTAACACATCTGGTCTTGAGTGTTGTTAATTTGGACGAGACTCTTTTTGGTGCTGCGAAGGTTGTCTACCAAGATCACCTTTTTTTGCCATGTCATGTCCCTTGGGGAAGAGACACGTGGGTGATGAACAGTATCGCTTTTCCATCGGTGATGTGAAACTTGTCGCTGGATTGTTGTACGTGTTGAATCTTGTCCATGACTTTGGAAGGTGTCAATTCTACTGGGCTGCTAAACTCGATCCAAGCGCGGGACTTCAAACTGTCGTGATGAATAGAAAGTCTCAAGTGATCATCTTCTTTGGCTTCACATTGCTGTTTCAGTGTGGTTAACAAAGAATCCCACACATCGGTGATGAACCCCTCTGCTTTCTCCATCGGTACGTCGGACTTGAAATCTTTAAACTTCACCGTGTACGTGTAGGCCGTAGTTCTAAATTTTCTAGAGGAGCGTTTCTCCGTCTCTCGAATGTGGTAGTACTTTTCAGGGTTTACTGGTGGTGATGGACTTTGACTTGGTGTAGACTCTCTGGGTCTAGATTCTGGCTCGTTCATCTCATCTTCAAAATCGCTGGCATGAATTTGAGCCAAGACTTCAGCTACTGTGCGAGGCGATAAATCACGTTTCTGCCTCTTACTTTCTTCTCCTTTCTTTACGAAATGATTCGATCGTTTCATCTTCACTGGAAAAAGTCAAATGACTACATTTGAAACGCCATGGACCCCTGTATATCTATGACAGACTCAGTGTATATAAAGGGCTGGTGACTTCTCTCTCAGTATTCATTTCACTCTCAAGCCGATCAGCACAATGGAAGAACCCACAAAGATCGAACTTCTGATTAGAGCTTTGCGAGGTGTGATAAGAAAGTTTTCTTCAGACAAGCCGACGGACTACTCTCCCTCCTTTCGAGATAAAAGTCAAGATACTTGCTATATCTGTCAGAAGAAAGGGCATTGGGCTACAGAATGTCCAGACCGTCAAAGAAGCAAGACCATTGTCAAAAGAAACAAAAGTCAGGATACCTGTTATCATTGTCAAGAGAAAGGACATTGGTCTTCAGAGTGTCCTAAGAAAGAACAGGAGCAGGAGGAGGAGGAAGAAAAAGAGGTGCCCTCGGCAAAGGAAGAACCCCGACACGTTCAGAAAGAGAAGATAGAAAAGAAAAGAAGAAGAGAAAAAAGTGAGGAAGAAGAGGAGGAGGAAAAAACTGCGAAAGTGAAGAAACTGAAAAAAACAGAGAGAGTAAAGAAAAAGGACACAGAAGAATTCTATGAACTTTTTAAAAAAAAGTGTTGTGTTATGTTGTGTTGTGACATTGAATTGTAAATATTTGTACCAGAATACACCAGACTGATAAACGTAAGTGTCTCCTGGTTTTGATTGTTTAGAATAATAAGGACCTACACTCATGCACTCACAATACGTACACCATAGGGTTAACCAAGGGATTTTGAGTTTTAATTGATTTTGGCAAAATGAATAGTATCTCTTTTCGAAAGAAGTGAGTGGTCCTGAAAAGGACCGTTGGGTGTTTGTTTTTTTCTTAGAACAAACTCAGGAACGAGAAGCAATCCGCTTTAACTGCCTTAAGCCTTTGCCACGGCCAAGACCTACTTGTGGACTTGCTCCTGTTAATGATTGATTAGAAATCACTAAGGGTGGTATCTCCGGTGTAGTAAAAGGGTTGGGCTGTTTGGCTCGGGAAGGTCTTTTTCTCTTGAGTCGTAATAAAGAAGTCTGATACATTTGTTTCAGACTTCTTAACTCGGCCAAAATGTCCAAGAGTACCGTTACCGTTTGAGGTTCACTGTTCTCCTTCTCTCCTAGACCTTGTTTCTTCCCTACTGCTTCTTCTTCCTGTCGTTTCCTTCTTGCCTCTTCTTCTTCTCACTGTTGCTGTTCAAGGAGAAATGCTTGTTCTGCCTCTTTCTGCTGATGTAAAAATTTCTCCAATTCTTCTTTCTGTCTTTGTTTAAAATCCTCGACGTGTGGTAAAGAAGGAGAAAGTGGCGAAGGTACTGGTACCGGAACAAATTCTTGCGAAGAAGAGAAAAAAATCTACTAAATCCCAGTTGAAATCAACCTCTTCTGGAAGTAGTGCTGTGTTAACTTTGGTAGCCGCTGCTATGCCATCGCTTTTCGTCTCCAAAGCCGGTGCACCCCAATTCATCGTCTTCTTAGTTTCAGTCATGTTTCACAAAACAATGTCGCATCGATTCACTGCGCACAGACGCTAGCGCACCTATATAGGGAATGTGACGTCACATGTAGCTCTCTTCGGATTGGAAGAGACACTCCGCGAAGTGACTGAATTTTGTAACGCGTGTTGGGATTGGTAAATAATTTCAATCCGTTTCGATCTGCTCTTCCACTATAAATAAACGCGGTTCACTTCATTCCCTTCACCTGTTTTCGTCACAAAGATGTGGACCAACGTTGAATCGTCTACCCTCGTATCGTCGATGCTGTTCCGTACGGACTTACCTATGTATGTCAGATCATCATGGAGAATCGTTAGGATCACCGAGACAAGCGTTTGGAAAAGAAGGACCTATGTGGAAAGGCAAGGCTGTCTGAAGCGAGTCCTGATTTATGGACCAGAGGTTAGACGAAGTTTGAGAAAGAGAAGAAGACCTATGCGATGCCCTCTATGTTAACGGAATGGTGTTAACATAACAAACAAAGGCCCTTTTCAAGGGCACTCCACTGCCTCAAAAAGATTTATTCTTCTTGCCTATATGTTATATGTGTGTTGTATATGTCTCTGTCTCTCTATTGTATTTGTCCCTACGTAGAGTAGCTACTCGTATTCAGGTCAGCCACTTGCCACATTGTTGCAAGTGTCCAGTACCATGACGTCACCCTACCTGTTCCATTCCTCTTGTCCCTATACATTCCCTATATTAAATTCCCATTTACCCTATACAGTCCCAGGGTGATTTTTTGACCCTATAAATCGTGACCCTATACAGTCCCGGGGGGGGGGGGATTGTTGTAATGCTAATTCCCATTGACCCTATTCTATCCCACTACACTACTAATACCGTATTCTTAGTGATAAATTCTGTTCCATTTTCATAGGCAGATACCGATGCAATCATATAGTAATTCATCTTACATTAAGCAATTAAAATAACGATGGTCATTATGTGAAACATTAAGCAATTAAAATAACGATGGTCATTATATGAAACACTGAGCAATTAAAATAACGATGATCATCATGCGAAACATTAAGCAATTAAAATAATGATCATTATGTGAAGCATTAAGCCATTAAAATGACTTTGGTCATTATGTGAACATTAAACAATTAAAATAATGATGATCATTATGTGAAACATTAAGCAATTAAAATAATGATGGTCATTATGTGAAACATTAGGCAATTAAAGTAACGATGATCATTCTATGAAACATCACAAGCCTAACTAGCAGCTACCTGCTGTAACAAAGTTGTTACAAATTTGGATTTTTGACTTATGTACCTACTTACTTACCAAATGGTCGATTTCTAAGCACCGTAATGTGTGCTGGGAGATAATTAATTTTCCTCAGTGTCAAAATTATGAGTTTATAAGACACACGGCACATACACGGGACATTATTATTTTATAAGGCACACAGTATATACACGGGAAATTGTGATTTTATAAGGCACACGGCATACACAAAGGACATTATGATTGTATAAGGCACACACGGCATATACATAGGACATTATGATTTTATAAGGTACACGCGACATATACACATGAAATTATTTTATAATTCACACGCAATATACACAATACATTATGACTGTATAAGCCACACACGGCATATACATAGGAAATTATGATTTTATGAGTTATACGCGGCATATACACAGGAAATCCTGATTTTATAAGGCACACAGGGCATGTACACGGAACAGACTTGGTTTTCTCGGCTAGTAGTTCAAAACTACATTTTATTTGTCTACCACCTGATAAAAATGCCATATTTGCCTCCTTCTAAATATCGGTAAACCATGATACTTACATTTTATTTTGCTGTATCCTCTATGATCTAACTTTATCAAAGCTGTATTATCTAACTTTCTAACAGCTGCATGATCTAACTTTATAAAAGTTGTATTATCTAACTTTCTAAAAGCTGCATTATCTAACTGTTTAAAAGCCATAGGATCTACATTTCTAAAAGCTGTATTATGTAAGTTTATAAAAGCTGTATTATCTAACTGTCTAAAAGCCATAGGATCTAACTTTCTAAAAGCTCTATTATGTAAATTTCTAAAAGCTGTATTATCTGTCTAAAAGCCATAGGATCTACATTTCTAAAAGCTGTATTATGTACATTTCTAAAAGCTGTATTATCTAACTTTCTAAAAGCCATAGGATCTAACTAGACAGGTAGATAATTAAGTTCTTCCTAACTCAACGATCACAGTTCAAGTGCAACACATGCTACTCACCAACTATAACCCAACCGGACTGCATCTGAGAATTGACCGAACAATTTTAAACCTATTTATCTTTGTTTTGAATAAATTTATAATATTAATAATAATAATTTCACTGTAAATGCAGTACACTCATTGTCACACGAGTAACAATACTGTTTATTTGGACTGAATGACTAGAATAACTATTACGCTTCCACAGAGGTTATTTTGTTATTATGGTAAATAAAGGTTGACAGGAGACGTCACTATCTTATTATTCCATCTGATCAGAGGTATTTATATTTGATTGGCATGTGCAGAGAAAATAAAAGACGTTTGGAGTGGCAGATCTAGGAACATCGCATGGGAGGAGGGCTTAAGGGGAGGTGGGCGGTTGTTCATAAGCAAGTATGCGAGATATCTATGTCAAGGACCCTAAGTGAAAGCCCACGGGGCGAAGCTAACCCCCCTCAGCCCGTGCATTTAAAGCGTTTCCGAGGCATAATTATAATCATTAAACTGTAGGATCCTCCCCCGGGTTAGAAAATCAACGTAAATATCATATCAATAAAGAATCAAAGCTTTAAAGACAATCAAATGTTGACTTTAATAGAATATTCACAATTAAGTTGTCTTTACTGATCAATTTTTAGATTTGTTGAAGCGATCTATTTACCCAGTAGAAGAATATAACACCGAAATCCTTTCTCCTTAGTTTGGAGACCTTCTTCGTATGCTGTTATCAAGTGTATTGGCATGCAAAAATCTTCTTGACACAAATAAGAATAAAAGTAATCAGTTATGTTCATTTTTACTAAGTATAACTTACTACTGGTTGTCACTTAGTAGATTTTATTATACCTCTCTTTTCCATCGCACTCTCATTTCCATCTTGCAGTGTCCTTGCTCCCGATACTAAATGCTGAGCTACAGATCTCTTGAGAAATGTATGACAGTGATGATGACTATTGCGATGGATACTGACGTCCTTTATAAGGCGGTTTAACTATAAGACGGTACACTTAGTGGATTGTTAAATGAGGATTATTGCGATGGACATTGATATCCTATATAAGGCGGTCTGACTATAAGACAGTATACTCAATGGATTGTATATGAGGATGATACTTATGTCCTTTGTAAGGCGGTCTGACGATGAGATGGTGTATTCAATGGATTGTTATATGATAAAAGGACAAAATCCCAAGAAATTCTAAATTTCCACTTTGACGATCAAAGGATTTTGCATAAATTAAGGTTTAATACTTTCCGCACAATTTGCATTAATACTGTTCTTTCTGTGCAAGGTTGTTTAAATGTGGACACAAATATTGCATTTTTAGTATTTTGAGGATATAACACGCAAAGGTAAAGTCACTCGCTACTGCATCTCTTTCGTCCAAAGTTACATCCACGGTCTCGCGAACTTAGGGGTTGCTGCTCTTTTGTTGAACGCCAGGTCTGTCTCCTGTGGTTTTTATATTTTTATATTCGGTGCTTTCTTCATTATATGTTGTGGTACTATTATTCTATCCGGCGTATTTGTCATTATACACAGTGATTTTACTTTTATATACGGTGATACTTAGTGTTTATCTTATATATAAACACCCACATTTGTCTGTGTGTCCCGGCCGACAAACAAGCGATCATGAATTCGAAACTCGCGGCAGCATCCCCAATTTTTAAATACTTTTTTAAAATTTTTATGTTCAAACTTTCTTTAAACTCGCTCATCCCATTCTTTTTAATTTTAATTTTAATTTTTTTAAAGCTTTTTTTATTCCTGTCAAAGGACGGGCAATCAACCTAGTAGCATTATATCTTTATATTTCGTTATAATGATGACAGGAACTCAACCAATTGCCACCTAAATTGGACGTAGTAAAAGCGGAACATTGGGTCTCACAAACCGCAATAAGTTTGGTTTAGTGATATATACATTTGATTTTTCTTTGTTAAATGAAAAGATATACGAGGCATACCTACAGTTTTAGATGTATCAAGGGCAAATAAACTACTGCAGTCAAAAACAGATGTTAGAACAACGACTAGGGAAAACATCTTGCTCGCCTGGTTCCGAAATATTGAAGCAAGACTGATATTGACATGTATATCTGTTTCTACTTCAGGAAAATTTGCCATCAGCCATTTCATACTGATTCTTTCAATAGTGTTTATGAATTTATGAAATAAAACCAGACTGCGTCAGAAGTTTGCACCTAAATGTACATGGCATTTGATGCAACTATTCAGACTGGATCTCACAGCTTAGCTGATGTGTGAGACCAAGTGGCTAGACATCGCATCAATGTATTATGGAAGTTTATCTTCCAACTCACTGTATGCATAATCTTTCGATGACACTTATTTGCGCACTCTTGGTTAAAATATAGCTTCTTAGACTAAAATATGTCCTGGAAGAAACAGATTACGGATCTCTGTCCCAGAAATGTACGGATGAAAAACTAGTTGACAACAACGTTTTATTCTTAAACACGATCAAATTACTGGTGTAGAAAGACTTAGCAATAGAAGTAGATTACGACATTTATTAAATGGTATTCTTCAGTATTTGCATTAAATCATGATTTAATCCTGAGCCCCTTGCCCTTTTTATAATGTTACTAGCAATTATACCAGCAGCGTAAATATTTCGTTCCAACTACTTTAACAACGCAGGTCTTTTATTAAAAGATTGTTCTATCCTTCCAGCTGAATCAATAGAAAAAACAAATCAACTCACAAGCAGGAAATGTAAGTGGAATTAAACGTTGCAGACAGGAGCGTCAGCCTAGTCTTATTTTACAAGAAGAAACGAAGAAACTATTCCTGTCATCATTACCTATAATACAAAAGCAACAAATGTAGCCAAATTGGCTAGAGACGGCTCCGTCAAAATTTAACCAAACTTTTCAGACATTTTTCAGCACAAACTTGGGACTGCCTATTGTTAGAAAAAGAATTAGGTCACATTCTAACTTTGAAGATGTTAAATAACGCCGGTTCATATTGGGGTTCCCCTAACCCTAAAGCTAACATTAACTCTAATTAAAAATATATTAAAATAGAAAATGACAAGTACATTCAGTAAATTCTTCCCCCGCCTATTGTGTTGGGATCACCTAAAGTATACAGAAATAATATCCGACTGTAAGATTTTGTGACACAGCTACGGAGTTACTGAGCAGATTTTGTAAAGTAACCTGGTTTTCTGGTTCTTTCCCAGAAATCACTAATTAGAGTTACAAGAGCGCTGAAGAGTGAAAATTTATCTGTGATATGGTCGTGAATGTGATACATCAGATGACAACAAATGGAAAAACCTGCAGCTTTCAAGACATGAAGTAGGTACGAAAGAAACCTTAAAATATCGTATTGTGACCTCTCTCTCGAAGATGGGACTCCAGATGTAGAATACAACACATCTTCGGGCGATAATATATAATTATACCACGGTTCATCCAGCTATCTTAGACAGCTCTTAAGATATAGAACAAAGAGGGAAATGTGACTGCAATCTAAACTATTGACCCAGGACCTTGATTATGAAGATAGGACCCCAAATGTGGTACGCGACTCACCTTCTAAACATGATGCATATGTGTGCCAAGTTTAATCCTCCAATGTCAAATGGATTGAAAATTACTGATCGGAAAGTAATGTGAAGAAAAACAAAATATTGACCAGTGACCTTGATGTTGGGGATGCGACCACATTGTTGATTAGCAACACTCATAATAGCGATGTATAAATATAACAAATTTCATTCCTTAATCTCAAAGGCTTTTAAAGTTTAGGGCAGAAAGGAAAGTGTGATGGAAAACATAAAGTACTGACCAATGACGTTGACACATGACCTCCAGTGTGGTAACTAACCTATAACCTTGACATATGACACATAGAAAAATGGACGTATGAAAACGCGAATAATATATCTCACGCTTTTAGCGAACAGGCGTGGGTTGGGACTCAAAACACAAGTGATAACTGAGGTGTGAGACCTATAATTCCGAATTCACTACATTCGGTCGAGTCCTAGAGGCCTGCGTATTATTTCATCGTCAGTAGCACGAAATAACAGTATATTATGAAATAAGCCGCGAATATAACGACGGAAGAACAACATAACCATCGAATATAAAGAAAAGGAGTATCGCAGGCCGGTACACAATCAAATATTCCAAATTAGCCCTGCGCCCTACCACCACGACACATAAAAGTTAAAAATTGTAATTAGTATCTTTATAATACTAGCCTTCGAATGGTGTAGATAAATTTTATATGGATAAAAATGAATTTGATAGGTCTTCTTCATGTCAAATCAAGGTCCGACCTAGGTTATGTGGAACCTCTGCCAAGATACATTGCCAGTTTCATACTTGAAATTTTATGTATTTCCATATTTGGGTACATGCTACGTTGTACATATAATATCGAAGTTTAGTATCCTTAACGTGTAAAGAGACATCAAACGAATGATTTATGAAGTGCATTTTTTTTATCATGCCTTTGTCAAAAGACGTTTTGTACATTCACTAATATACCACAGTACCTTGAACATGAACACCTATTTGAAAATCTTATTGATTTACGTGAATGCTATCTTCTTCTACAGACTTTCACTTTCTTTACATAAAATGAAACTTCCTATCTTTATATAATTTCTAAAGGATTACGAAAAATCTATTTCGGTATTTTATTTTTTTAACTTTTAAATCCATAACAGTTAGCAAAACATTTTGCAAAATAAGTCTTTTATCGGTAACGTTAATGAACTTCTATATTAAATTCCTTTTTATCGCCTTTTGAGTGGTCTATTCAAAACTTGGGTCCATCTCTTGAAAACTAAAGAAAATAACGATGTATAATGGGGTGGGTCCCTTAATTAGAATAGGTGTTTCTCTTTAGAGAGCCGTTCTTCATGTTGCAAGACAGTTCTTTTTCTGCATGGGTATTTTCCACGTTAATTACATTATGGCGAATCTAAGTTAAATTCTTACATTTATTTATTCACTTTATTAATTAATTTAACTTGGTATAAACTTCCTTTGTGTGATATGGAGCGGCTTACGGTTGGTGTTGAATGAATGCTTGCTTCCATGTTTAAGCCTTATGGGTACCAGGTGCATCGTATGATAACATCTGGTTCCGGTTCTGTTCGAATTTGCTGATTCCAGTGAGTTATAATGTCTACACATTTCCCACGTGCCCCTGTTTGAAACTGGCGAGTGTAATGATTTTTTTGTTGTTGTTTTTTTAACAGGGAATTTTGGTTAAAAACAGTATGTGAACGAAAATTCACTCCTATTATAACACAAAGCTAATTTTCATAGAACTACGAGCTACAAAAGTACAATAACGTTCATATCAAAATGATACTCGGGGTCCCTCATATCAAAATAATACACTGCGCCCCTCATATAAAAAAAATACCCGATGCCGCATATAAGCATGCCAAATTACACCACAGCTGTCACGTAGAAACCCGTTGCATGTTTAGGCTTGCACAAAATAAGCCTGTATGAGAGCACAGAGAAAATAGCACGATGGTGATAAATTTCAGAGGCCACAGCTAAAAAAAAGAGAGACATTTTAAAATCTGTCCCAATCTGCAATGTCTACACTTTTCTTCTGAAGAGCTTATAGAATTTTTAATTCATCAATATTCAGCAAAATAAAAGTTTATTTAGTGCGATTTTAACAGCACTATCAGCAATTTATTTGGCTATCTGGTCTGGCCTGGACGGGTAACGATTCTTGGATTTACCGAGACTCTTTAAAGGCTGTTTCATGCCTTCTGAACGGATGCAACCGTTGAACACTGGAACCTTCGTCGATCTCGAATACATCTTAATAAGTCATAAAAGAAGATACTGAATAGTTGCAGAGAAAATAAAAGTATGAAATATTCAGTTTGCATAAAAGTCCAAAACTGCATGGATCAGTGTGACGTTCCCTTTTATACAATGCAATACTCGAGGCTAAATGAAAAAGATGCATTGTCGACCTTCCTAAAAGACAATGCGCCACTGGCAGTAGACATAAGAGTGGTGTGGAATTCTTCAATAAACACAAAACATAACTTTACATTTACTTTCATGTTCATGTAAATTCAAATAAGGATTTACTACAAGACAGAAGCGCTTATGAGTAGGGCTACGATGGCAAGTAAACGTATAAATAACTCCCAATACATAAAACTATAATACCAATTCAGGATTTAATACAGGATAGAAGACGGTGCCGACTTTCAATATGGATGCGATGGCAAGAAAATGCATAAATTTCCATTAGAATCATACTAAGTAGCAGATTGATGGTACCTGGCTGTAAAAGTCCAGGTGCAATCTTTGTAAGGTTTAGACTTACTAACATGCAAAAAAATACATTCATTAACTGTTGCAGATTGCACCAGTCAGTGGAAGGTGTGCATTCGCTTACTATTAACAAATATTTGGTTATAGGTGCAATGGATTTTTCCAAAGTGTTAATCAGATTTTCTCACCATCTCTTTATCCAACGACCTGTGTCTATAGTACCATCTCTTTATCCAATGACCTGTATCTATAGTACCATCGCTTCATCCGATGACCCGTATCTATAGCACCATCTCTTTATCCAATGACCCGTACTATAGCACCATCTCTTTATCCAATGACCTGTATCTATAGCACCATCTCTTTATCCAACGACCTGTGTCTAGAGAACCATCTCTTTATCTAATGACCTGTGTCTATAGTACCATCTCTTTATCCGATGACCTGTGTCTATAGTACCATCTCTTTATCTAATGACCTGTATCTATAGCACCATCTCTTTATCCAATGACCTGTATCTATAGTACCATCTCTTTATCCAATGACATGTATCTATAGCACCATCTCTTTATCCAATGACTTGTGTCTAGAGAACCATCTCTTTATCCAATGACCTGTATCTATAGTACCATCTCTTTATCCAGTGACCTGTGTCTATAGTACCATCTCTTCATCCAATGACCCGTATCTATAGCACCATCTCTTTATCCAATGACCTGTGTCTATAGTACCATCTCTTTATCCAATGACCTGTGTCTATAGTACCATCTCTTTATCCAATGACCTGTGTCTATAGTACCATCTCTTCATCCAATGACCCGTATCTATAGCACCATCTCTTTATCCAATGACCTGTGTCTAGAGAACCATCTCTTTATCCAGTGACCTGTGTCTAGAGAACCATCTCTTTATCCAATGACCTGTGCCTATAGCACCATCTCTTTATCGAATGACCCGTATCTATAGTACCATCTCTTTATCTAATGACCTGTATCTATAGCACTATCTCTTTATCCAATGACCTGTGTCTAGAGAACCATCTCTTTATCCAATGACCTGTGTCTATAGTACCATCTCTTTATCCAGTGACCTGTGTCTATAGTACCATCTCTTCATCCAATGACCCGTATCTATAGCACCATCTCTTTATCCAATGACCTGTGTCTAGAGAACCATCTCCTTATCCAATGACCTGTATCTATAGCACTATCTCTTTATCCAATGACCTGTGTCTAGAGAATCATCTCTTTATCCAATGACCTGTGTCTAGAGAACCATCTCTTTATCCAATGACCTGTGCCTATAGTACCATCTCTTTATCGAATGACCTGTATCTATAGTACCATCTCTTTATCTAATGACCTGTATCTATAGCACTATCTCTTTATCCAATGACCTGTGTCTAGAGAATCATCTCTTTATCCAATGACCTGTGTCTATAGTACCATCTCATTATCCAATGACCTGTATCAATAGCGCCATCTCTTTATCCAATGACCTGTATCTATAGTACCATCTCTTTATCTAATGACCTGTGTCTAGAGAACCATCTCTTTATCCAATGACCTGTATCTGTAGTATTATCTCTTTATCCAATGACCTGTGTATATGGTACCATCTTTTTATCCAATGACCTGTATCAATAGCACCATCTCTTCATCCAATGACCTGTGTCTGTAGCACTATCTCTTTATCCAATTACCTGTGTCAATAGCACTATCTCTTCATCCAATGACCTGTATCTATAGTACCATCTCTTCATCCAATGACCTGTATCTATAGTACCATCTCTTCATCCAATGACCTGTGTCAATAGCACTATCTCTTCATCCAATGACCTGTATCTATAGTACCATCTCTTTATCCAATGACCTGTATCTGTAGTATTATCTCTTTATCCAATGACCTGTGTCTATAGTACCATCTCTTTATCCAATCACCTGTGTCTATAGTACCATCTCTTTATCCAATGACCCGGATCTATAGTACCATCTCTTTATCCAATGACCTGTATCTGTAGTATTATCTCTTTATCCAATGACCTGTACCTACTATGAGAAAATATGGACGTGGACTACCTGCCCATGCTTCATTATATTTTCACTGCAATAGACAAAGATTATTTGCATTATTTCGACCGAGACTGTACACGAGCAAATATAGTATTAGACTGATAAATCTGTCCCTGTGACGACACTTTTATTCTGATGGTCGTTATCGGGACATGGATAGGTTTGCTAAGTCGTCTTCGAGTAGGCCAACTTTTTCATGAGATTTACTGAGTCTCACTTTGTGAGACGTTATGTGTAATGCAAATATACAATTATGTAGTGATAAGTATACATGCGCAGGGCATGCAGTTGACATCCATTCAGCAGGTATGCTATAGTCCTAATGCGAAACTGGCCTAAAACTATGCAAACACATAAACAGATGGCAGCGCTCTTCCCGCGCTAAGATATTTTGACTAAGTCAAGCTTTGATAGTTTGCACCATTTCGACTTGTGTTCTAAATCTTGATAAGGCGGCTCTCTACAGTTTCGTATTTTGTCAGGTTTTTCTCACTGGTTATATTGGCTATTTAAAAAGGACCCTGTATATCCTGGGTATTGTTAAAAGAACTTTTAATTCCTTTATTTTGGTGTATGATTGATGGGTGTCACATTATTTGTTGTTTCCTGGTGTCTGATAAAGCAATACATCGGCAAATCGTAAGGATAGCAAGAACCACACATTAGCAAACCACGCGGTTTCTTGGTAATCTCTAGTTACGTGATGTCAACTTCCGTCTTCAGGCGTAATCAGCGATGCTGCAATCTGACTTCGCTTGATAGGAGAGTCAAAATGGAAATTTCAAGAGTAATCCGTGAATTGGGGTGGGGTTTGTCATGGAAAGAAAGCAAGTAGAAGGTGAGTTAAATCGTCATTTAAGAGCCAAATTAGTGAAGGGTGAGAAAAAAGACAGCTTTATGTCTGTGAGCTATACATCTGTGAAATCACCCCAACAATTTGTAGTCAGTATCTCCTAAGGTCATCTACACTAACATATATATATATATGTGCCTATAACGACAATCACAATAAACTTATCGTTATCGGAAACAGTTATCTGTCTAGCTCGGTATCTGAGACTGTCACAATAATTTTGGGCACTTTGCAAGGGTAGACTCGTTAGATTATGGGCAGTGTCCCTGTATTTGAAATTTTAGGGTCCTGCAGCTTAATGCTATATGTATGAGATAATCTTTTACCTCGCACAGTTCAACTGGACCTTTGTATATTTCATTATATCAATTTGCTGCACTAATTCACTAATTAAGGGTGGATTAAAAAACAATAAAAACACAACAAAGCAATAACTACATCAAATCTGATTTTACGAAATAGATTGTATACTTCACTAAACATTAAAATATTAAATGATAATTTCGGTCAATTATATCCACAATTTAAGCAAAATCCGTAATAATTCCATTTTAGTCAGAAGTCCGCATAAGCAAACAAAACTGTCACGCTTTACAAAAAATCCGCAAACGTGGATAGCCTGGGGATGGACACCCAATCGTGGTAACAGTATATTTCGTTATTGTTAACCGCTATACTGTACGGTCTCGCGGTATACATCTGTTATTGCTAACAGCTATACTGTACTGTTTCAAGGTACACATAGGTTATCGTTAACAGCTATACTGTACAGTCTCAGGCACATATGTTATTGTTAACAACTATACTGTACTGTCCCAAAGTACACATATGTTATCGCTAACTACAATACAGTATTGTCTGATAAAAGCTATGCTGTACTGTTTCATGCTAAACATGTTATCGCTAACAGCTATATTGTAGGGTCTCGCGATACACGTATGTTATCAGTTGAAAAATACTAACATATCTAAGAGATTCATTCAACTGTAAGTTAACAGTAAATGACTGGGCGCTTTGGAGGGAACAATTGCATACGAATGACCTTTTGAGCAAGGCTTCATATCTTTCGAAAACTAGAGAATAGCTTTTCCCCCCAAAAATTTCTAATACTTATTTCACAACAGATACATTAATCTATGTATACGAGCATAACTATATGGGTATTTGAAATTGTGTAAAAAGAAATAGAACATAAACTGTATTTTGGGTTTTCCACTCAGATACAGTGATCTGTATAATAGTGTATATATTTATGTGTATTTAAAACTGCGTGGAAATAAATATAACATAAACAGTCATGTTTTCCACTCAGGTACAGTAATGTATGTGTACATGCATATATGTATGGGCATTTGAATTTTTTTAGTAATAGATCATAAACAGTACGAGTTTCTTCCACTCAGGTACAGTAATGTATGTGTACATGCATATATGTATGGGCATTTGAATTTTTTTAGAAATAGATCATAAACAGTACGAGTTTCTTCCACTCAGATACAGTAATATTTGTATACTTGTATATATGTATGGGTAGTTGAAATCGTGTAGAAATAAATAGAACATAAACATTAAGTTTTGAGCTTCACGCTTTCTTCTGAATTCCCAATACTTGAACCGATTGTTTAAATTAACAAGAAAACAGAGACAGTATGGATTCAGAAATCAAGTTTGATGGCAGGATATTTTTATGTCTGTGTGTATCTTTGTGCTGATAAAGCAGTTTTGTCTTAAATTACTTGCAGTATGGATTCTCTTATTAATCTAGGCAGATTCTTTGTTGTATTATTATTTTCTTTTTCTCTATCTTTTTTTTTTCTTCTATTTTTTAGTGGGAACAATTATTTTCCCCAACTTTATTTTATTAAGTGTTTTACCATACATATTTACATTTGGGCCAGTTCTGTTGCCTACGAATCGTTTCTGATGTGGTTTAATCAAATTTACCATATATTATTTAAATGAGTGTTCACAAGATTGGATTGGAAAATAAATTCAGCACTGTTGCTCGAAGTGGGTTTGAAAGAACCATTTATTTTCAATTCTGATACCATCCAATCTTCTATCCTTTATTTGCGATGCTCGACCTTATATGACCTAATCAAATAAGTTTTAAGGGTTAAAAAGCTGTGTACATAGCACCACTTTATTAGCTACGTAGGTTGTGAAATCAGAGTTGAACAATACCGTTATCATGGCATTTTATCGCCCTTACGTCGCACATGGGCAGTTTAACAACTAATTTTTCTTTGTCGATTAAAATTTAGCTATCTTCCAATTTATTATCGAATCAGTTGTTGGCAAACTAGTTTCTTTCTCTTTTTAATTTGACCAAAGAACTAAAAGTGTAAACTTGTTTGATTCTGTGGGGTTAACGTCATTTAACAACACCCGAAACTCTCACGGTGTTGTTATGTTTAAGTAAATATCGCTCTTGTCGACACTGAATCTATTTTCAGGTAAGATCAAATTGACAGAACACGTGACCATGTTAAGTAGTCCGTAAAAGAGTTAATACCGGTGAGAAACATTAATACTAATAACTAGTATTCCAACAGTTTTGTAACACATTTAAAATTGTACCTATATAATTATAATTGAAATGCATGTTTCATGTAACGCGTAGTTTTATTGGCCAGAGCACAATAACGTGACCACAATCAGCTGTTATTATTTAGGAGTTAAATGTTGCTGTTTTGTTGCTTTGTTTATTTTTCTTTTCTGCGTTTATCTTGATACAAACTCTTAATTTTTATAATTGACAATTTACACCACTATAAACATACAGAAGAAACATTAACCTCTTAATTATGCTAAAAAATGATAAAATCTGAAGACAGCAAAGCTTGTTTGAATTACGTTTTAAATGAAAGACACATTTATTTAAACAGTATTGATTGATCATTATCATCAACCTCGAGTTAGTTCAATATATTGTGGACACTTTTAGAATGTTGATTGATCAACAGGTAAAATTGCTGGCAGATTCTCTCCAGTTGTCAGACTCTCTTCTCGTTGTAGGTCACATCGATCCAGTTGTCAGACTATCTCCTTGTTGCAGGTCACATCGATCCAGTTGTCAAACTATCTCCTTGTTGTAGGTCACATTGATCCAGTTGTCAGACTATCTACTTGTTGTAGGTCACATCGATCTAGTTGTCAGACTACCTCCTTGTTGTAGGTCACATAAATCCAGTTGTCAAACTATCTACTTGTTGTAGGTCACATCGATCCAGTTGTCAGACTATCTCCTTGTTGTAGGTCACATCAATCCAGTTGTCCTGCAGATTATTTATCATAAACATGTACTAAGGACCTTACATATAAGAGCCAACGAGAACTTAACTTTTGGATATAGATAGGTATAGATGTGAATGACCTAATATGTATGGAATGATGAGGTGCACCATAAGATGCATGCACACACTCACACACACACATTCGTGAACATACCGAGTACTTAAATACTTCAGAAATTGATTTAATATTCATTAATGGACGACACATATAATAAAGATTCCGCGCACCCACCCCATAAAAATGACAATAATCTCAACATATGGAGTACATTGTAATCGAGTTGCAGTTTTGTAAAGATGAGGTAAATTGTGAGCCAATAACGTTTTTCACAGCATAAAATGTCATACTGACATATGTTCACAGGACGCAATAGTTTCTGCTTGACACTAAAACTCAAAATTTGTTACACTTTATATTTAAAGGCTATAATTGCCAATTTATTCAGTAGTTGATTTAATAATAAGACTATAATAGGCGTAGAATTGACTACACTAAGCCCTCAATTCAATAAGCCCAGATCTCCAAATACAGTATATTTCCATAAGAATGGTGATAGCACGGAGCAGATTATTTTGCCAGTACTAGTACCAATCAACCAGTCATGTATTTCAAAATACTTTCGATGGCATTTTTTAGTATAAGATGGCATCCAAACTTAAGTAATTCCTCATAAGATACCATTAATGACACGATCTGGTGCCCCTCTCGATCTTACATTTCAAGGGCAAATTTGGGAAACAAAGGTCATTTAGGTGCAAAAATTCCTCATGCGCTGCCTAATTAGTTACATATTGTCAAGAAGTAGGTCATGTAGTGTCTAATTATTTTGATATTGTCAAGAATTAGGTCATACATTGCATAATTAGTTGCATATTGTCAAGAAAAAGGTCATGCATTACTTAATTAGTTCAGTATTGTAAAGAAGGTCATGCATTACCTAATTAGTTACATAATGTCGAAAAATAGCCAATACATTGCATAATCAGTTAAATATTGTTAAGAAGAAAGTCATGCTTTTGCTAATTAGTTGTATATTGTCAAGAAGTATGTCACGCATTGCCTAATTAGTTACATATTGTCAAGAAGTAAAATGGAACTGGCTGAAGTAGACTTTTATTACGTTTAGAGATCATTTAATGACGCTTATTAATAATTCTTTGTGGGCAGCATACTTTCAGCATATATTCTACTCAGAATAATTTGGAAATGATGACTTTTATGGTTGTGAATTCTAACCTTAGGGGTTTTAGATCGTTTTCATTACTGTTGAGTACCGATTGCAACATAGGAGTTTTAGATCGTTAGCATCACGTCTGAGTACTGATTGTGATACAAAGGGCGTAGACAGAAGAGTTTTAGATCCTTGGCATCAGTTCTGAGAACTGATTGTTATACAAAAGGAACTTGTTTGAGAACTTATTGCTGCGTTTAGTTTCGTTTTGTTCATGATTATAGATTATAAGGGCCTACCTGATTAGTGACATTTATTATGTAAACAACATAACACATAGCTAATATTTTTTTACTATGGTAGGTTGTGAGTTAAGATAACTATTAATTGTAAACATGTTTACTTTAGTTTGAGTTTGAGAGAAAATTATGATCCTGACCTTAGAAGGTTCAGAAAATAGTAACCTCCACCTAGGTCAAGTGGATGGGTATATAAAGCTGTTTACTTCAGGATTACTCATTCCTACCTTAACATCCAAAGTGGAATCGGTCTTATTGTTGTGTTCGGTTTTAATTTTGAGCTGATTTATTTATTAAATTAATCATTGGAATTACAACGTGCTTATTAATACTTCTTGAACTAAATCACTATCTTGGGATTATTGTGAATTCATTCAAGGACATTTTGGATTATATCATTGTGAAACTTCATTGCTGGTTTTCGCTCTTTTCTGTTACTTACTTAAAACCATAGAGTAGTAACATTATAAACAGAATTTCGTATGTAACAGCAATTAGTAAATGTTTGTAGATTCATGTAGTTAAATGTTTTCTAAAGTGTGAAATGAATACAGAGACTGTCTTAAAAGCCATATAAGCCCTTTATCCTACTTACTTGCCACCATATTTGCACTGTACTACGAAGGAGTGGTTGCATGGCAATCTTGACCGAAAGTATTTGTGTAGTACTACTTCGTTTTGTTTTACGGTGGCATGAAATATATTTTAAATGCAAAAAAGCAAGAGCTCGTAGTCTGTTCCACACCATGAACAATTATTTTGCATTAGTCCCCATTCTCGTGTCTCCTTTGATGATGGAGTATCCATCAATGTCATCCTGGATTAAATACTTGTACCTCATTTGATCACTTGGAATATATGCCATTGTCATCCTGGATCAAATGCTTATACCTCATCTGATCAAGTGGAGTATATGCCATTGTCAGCCTGGATCAAATATTTGTACCTCATCTGATCACGTGGAGTATATGCAATTGTAAACCTGGATCAAATACTTGTGTCTTTTCTGATGATCATGTGGATTATACACCAATATTTGCCTAGATCAAATACTTGTGCCTTCTCTAATTATCAAGTAGAGTATATACCAATGTCAGACTGGATCAAATACTTGTGCCTCCTCTAACGATCATATCGAGTATATGCCAGTGTCAGCTTGGATCAGATACTTGTCTTCTCTGATTATGATATCGAGTATCCGCCAATGTCAGCCTGGATGAAATACTTGCAATAAAATTGACTGATAACACATGAAAGTTAGTAGCATCTCTAGTTTATGGCATTTTCGCTGGCCAAGGATTGTCGATCCACTTCATTTCACATAAACCCTTTGCGTGGTCAGCTAGCTGAAACGGTGTTTTGAACAAGTGCCCTCTTGTGGATAAGAGAGTCCCCGCCAATAGCAAGCGGAATCGATTATTATTGAGAAAGATCGTTTCTTGACCTTCAAAAAGGCGTTGACTCGGAATTAATAGTTCCGTAAAATCTTTACTTTGGAGAAACTTACGTGCGACATCTATCTCTGTGGACGGAGGCCGCTATGATTAATTCTAATCATCTCCAAATTTAAATGTATCAAGGAATCTGACTGGACCAGTTTCTTTCATTTTCATTCTGTCAGATAGCGGAGCAGTAGATAGCTGTTTCAGTTAGTTGAGTGTGCCTAGAGTCTATACGGAACGAAGTGGATCGCTGATCCTTGGCGCGCGCGCGCGTGTGTGTGATTTAGATTTTTAACGCAGCTTTTAACAGTTTTCATTCATATCGCTACGATGTCTTCAGTGTGGTAGTTTATAGTGATATCTAGCACTGGGGCATCATGCCGCAGACAAGTAGCATGATGTCCTACGCAGTCACATTATCCTGACACCAGACCGACCAGTCCTAACACTAACCTCATAATGTTGAGAGCCAAGCGAGGCAGCTCAGTCCACTGCGATTTTGTTGATATATGAAGGGAGAAGGTGTTTTTCCAATTGCTTGGCTTTTTCTTACCGCATCTAAGTTTCCATTGTTAGAAAACGGGTATTAAAGAGCAAAAATCAGAGTTAAGACTATATCAGTACAAAGAAGGCGAAAATCTTACATTCATTTCTAACACCATTCAGTGTATGCAGGGTGATACTTGCATTGGCCTCTCTATGGTTTACAGCTAAGCGACTTTTGCCCGTATAAACCACTTTGCAGAAATAGTATGGAAAAATGGAACCAGACTGGAAATGGAAAATAGAGTATATATGGGTTTGGCTGGCCAGGATTGGTTGATAATGAAAGTTAGATTTTAGTAAAAAGAAACTTTTGAGAGATTATCCTAGTTGTAGCTGTAACAAATAGGGACGTTTTTTTTTTGATGGAATTTCAGTCCTTTAACTGACGAGTTTGGAACACTCATTCCTGAAATTAGCACCTGACCCTTGTGCGGAATTGAAAGCACATGTTTCAAACACATGTAGATCCAGAAAATGCCGCGGCTCATATGATTATCTCTGCACAGAAGCTGTCATCCAGTATGCATGTATACCAATAAATATGGGTCTGATCAGAAGCACTCAGAAATTTAATGATATTAAATTTTTAATATCATTGTTTTCATAGGTTTGCTATTGGAACTGAATTAGTACCGTGAGTCCTACATGCATTTTCTTCCACAGATATAGACGATCTCAAATCGGTAATAATTTAATATTGAATTTATGAATAATATGCAGCTTTTGCGTGCCTAGGAAATTTTGAGTGTCACACAGTTATTATCGACTGCGAAATATGTTTGACACTCTCAATGTCACAAAAGCAAACAATAAAAGAGTAAACTAAATATTTCTGATTTTGAAGGTTGAAGCATGGTAAATCGTTACACCGCAATGCTGGCAAAGTTGGACTGAAAGAAAGAATAAAACAAGAAACGAATATACACATGTATGAAAAGTTGCTGACATTGACGTTTCATATAGTTACATATCTCTATCAGAAAGATTACTTATGGAAGAATGAAGTGGACTCTGACGTAGACTTCCCATCTATTGAGTGTGATGAACACAACTAAATTGAAATGTTGCACAATGCAAACCATTCATCTGCTAGCTCGACCTAAATTGATAGCACTATGTAATACAATTTTTGTTCCCGGGTAGTAAGAGTTATTTCGTAATTGCTTATGCCTAAAAAGTATAGTAAATGGCTATTATTCCCAACAAAACTTTGCTTTTGTGACCAGCACAGTGATATTTTGAAATTTACCTATTTCCAATCAGAAAACGGGCGAATTTGTGTCTTTGTATTCACATAAAGTCAGAAAAAAACATATGAATCAAAATTAACATGTATTTATATTAAAGCAATACAAAAATGACCACAAAAGATTTAGAAGTGAGTAGTTTTTCCGAGATTTACGATTATACTGTAAATCACTTTCAAGAATCAGCCCCCAAATGTAGTCTCCCATCATATTTTCGTTATACTGTCCTTGGTAGCGGCGTTCAAAGTTCCGTATATCCTGGTAGAAGCGCTCGCCTTGCTCCTCCGGGTACGCTTCCATGTTCTCCTTGAATTTATCAAGATGAGCATCAAGGATAAGGAATTTGAGGGACATCTTGCAGCCCATTGTG
Source organism: Megalonaias nervosa (assembly GCA_016617855.1). NCBI lineage: Eukaryota > Metazoa > Mollusca > Bivalvia > Unionida > Unionidae > Megalonaias > Megalonaias nervosa. Next base: position 56,266 of record JAECUM010006202.1, read on the forward strand.
CCGTAATTCTTCATCAGTGTCTCAACCAGCTCCACATAGTTTTCGGCCTTGTGATTGCCCAGGAAGCCCCGAACCACTGCGACAAAGCTGTTCCAAGCCGCTTTCTCCTTACTAGTGAGCTTCTTGGGGAATTCATTGCACTCCAGGATCTTCTTTATCTGTGGTCCGACGAATACACCGGCTTTGACGTTTGCCTCAGACAGCTTAGGGAAGAAGTCTTGAAGGTACTTGAAGGCTGCTGACTCCTTATCTAGATCTCTGACAAATTGTTTCATAAGGCCCAATTTTGATGTGCAGTGGTGGCATCAGCACCTTCCGGGGTCCACCAGTGGCTCCCACATGACGTTGTTCCTCCCCACAGAGAACTCGGTCCGCTGTGGCCAATCTCGCCTGTGGTAGTGCGCCTTGGTGTCTGCTGTCCCAAAGACAAAGATAGCAGGGAAACTTGGTAAAACCGCCTTGGAGATCCATCAGGAATGCCACCACTTTGAAGTCTCCGATGATCTCCCAACCGTACTCATCATACTTCAAGGCATCCAGCAATGTCTTGATGCTGCGGTAATCCTCTTGGAGGTGCACCGAGTGAGCCAGGGGAAGAGACAGGTACTTGTTCCCATTATGGAGCAGCACGGCTTTGAGGCTCCTGGATGAGCGGTCAACGAAGAGGTGCCACTCGTTCTGGTTACAGGCGATTCCGATTGCCTCGAACAGACTGGTCACATTGTGGCAGAAGCAGGGCCCATCTTGACGGCTGAAGAAGCTGGAAAAAGCTTGGTGACGCTTCCTCTGATCTGCGACTTGCACGCTTTCATCCAACAAGCTCTACTGCTTGAGTCCAGACGTCAAAAGCTCGGCATTGGACTTGGCGAGACCAAGAGCTCTGATCAAGTCGGTGAGGTCATTTTGGTTGGGATAGTATGAGTTTCTCTCCTCAGTTCAACCTCTGAAATTGTCATCTGGATCTACAGCCTCTTCTTCGGTCTCGGACTTGCTGCTGTCTTCTAAAGACGGCTGCTCTCTCTCCGGAGGAGTGTGACTTAGGGGCGATGGATGAAGGAAGGTCCGGATATGTGATATCAAGTGCATTCTTGCCAGTCCGAGGTTGGGAAGGGTCCACCATGCAGAAGTAGCAGTTGCTTGAGTGGTCAGTGGGTTTCCGCCAAATTTTTTGGATAGCGAACTTTATGGCTCTCTTTTCCCCTCTGTATCATCCTACAAAAATATATTTATTTCACCCATGGCTAATGTGTAAGAGATTCTCGCAACATTTTTCATATATAATTTTTCAATAACATTGATAATTGTAAAACATTTTAAAATTAAAAAGTTTTACAATTTTAAAAATTTAACAAATTTTATAACATAAAATTCCGAGCAACAATTGTCCATCTTACCTTCCAGAGTTTTTTGCAGTGCTCGCAAATGAAGTGCCCAGGGTTTGTCTTGATCCCCGACAGGCATGCCGAAATATGCCTTGTAGGCCTCACACATCTTAGCAGATGCTTCCATGGAGTACTTTTTCGCACTTGTGTTGATAAATTGGCCGCAGACATAGCAAAATGAGTCTGCCGGATGCTTACAGCCTCTTGATGCCATCTCAGAAAAATGCAGATATGTATCCAATTAGGCAGCTGGGAGTAAACTGAACTGGTGGGCTTAAGGCCCCAGTATTTATACTACTATTTATATTACTGGAAAGTTCTAGACGTTACTCCAAGTTTACTCAGCACCGAATCTATCTGGAATGTTCTGGAAAATACGTAAATTTCAAAAATATCACTGTCCTGGTCGGAAAAGCAAAGTTTGTGGGGAATAATAGCCATTTTCTATACTTTTGAGGCATAAGCAATTCGGAAATAATATTTACTACCAGGGAACAAAAAAAAAAAATTGTTACACCGTGTAGTGAACATGTGCACGATATTGGCGCACTATGACCACTGTCGTTGGAGCAATGGCACAAGAACATATTACCGTTGCCAGGGCATACAGCGACAGTCATCTGCCGGTAACACTATATATAGAACTTGAACAAGAGTCTAGTATGAAATAGAATGACCCGGAATGATATCAGATGATCGTAAGTCGGTATAAAGATTTAGTTTATTGATTAATGATACTCGCTTACGGTATATGTATGTACCTAGTTTTTTTGGTCCACATTGAGATTCGTACACTTGCATGTTCGTCTTTTTATCACTTTATATACTCTCGATTTTCTCTACAAAATAATTAGGTCATGGTTGGAAGGGGTGGGTGCTCATTAAGGTCACAGGGCTGATGTAGGCATCACATGCCTAATCACTGAAAATAAAAGAAAACGATCAAAAGTGGACGAAATAAAGCGGAAATTAATTAAAAACAACCAAATATAAAACGAGAACGAACTGCAACGAAAAATTAACTTAGAGGAAGCTAAAATTAACTGAAGCAGACATAAAGGAATTAATACTAATAAGAATTAAAGTCTACCCTAGCATTATTTTGGAAATAACTATTGCTAGTGTTATTAAGATGCATTGGGAAAAACCCAAATCAAGTAAATTATGAAGGTAATTTGGTTAACTGTGAAAATGTCATTATGTGATGGAACGTTTATTTCTTAATACGGAGGAGAGGGAGAACTTGTAAACAGTTTTACATGTAAATTCGCCAGCCTCCAGAATGCATATGGTAGATCTTAGTTGCTTGCTTCTATTATTTAATTGTTTTAAATATAATTTTGTGATTTTTGATATATTAGAAGGAGTCAAAATAAGAAAAATAGAACAAGAAAATTATGACAGGAGACATGCTGAGTTTCAAACTGCTTTATACACTTGGCAATTAATTAATATATTGGTAATTTTCAACTACTTAAAATATCTTTAAGTTATTAATATAAAAAATTATTTTCCACGGTATGTTTAAACATTTGTTATTCCTTTCTTAGTTTTTGCTGCTTTATGTTCATTTTCGGTATTTAGGCACCGCATCTAAGTAAGACAACTATCACTGCTATTTATTACATTAGATGTTTAGCAATTATGACATTAGATGTTTATTAATTATTACATTAGATGTTTATTAATTATTGTTTTAATTAATGAAAACGAAGTAAGTACGGTGTTTGGCTTACAAGAAAGTGCTTTTGATGTATATTTTCATGAACAATGTAGTGGAAGAACTGACAGAAAATATTAAAAAGATCATAAATTATGCGCTAATCTTTGCTCCTCTGACGGATTAAATTTGTGCAAACTGCATTCAACTTTCAATAAATCTTTGGAAAGGGATCCAGCAAAGGACAAATGTGCATATGGTCAGAATCACATATTTTTTAAAATGAAAATATTGGGGGAAAATCATTTGACCAGATTATATCAATTTAATTTTTTCTGTCTTCTTCTCCTCTCACTCTCTGCCTTTGCTTTGGTTTTATCTACACACCAACTACACTTCTGCCTGTCTATGTCACTTAATCTACATTAGTATGTAAATATACATACCTATGTACTTATGTTTATAGATAGGTTAAGTGGTAGGTACGTACGTAGACATAATATCTAACACAGATTCTTGATAATTTAAATGTACCGCAGATCACTCCAAGTTTGGAGAAATGTATTAGCTTTCTTGTGTCTATATTGTAGCTAGCACAATGGTGTCGTTGATTTTACAGGTCACTTAAAGTTGTTCTTGTACAAGTTCACAATTACCCTAATTAACATACAACAATGCACGCCCGATCAAGTGTTCTCTAATGAAAACGGTGACGCAGGTATCAATGTAAGATGCAAGTCATATTTCTGAATGTACAGAACCGTGGCTTATGTCAGGCGAAATTTCAGAGAAGTCTCTGTGTGAGCTTTAACCTGGCCCATGGATCGAGAGAGAGAGAGAGAGAGAGAGAGAGACAGAGACAGAGACAGGGTGTCTTCAGCACCGTAACGCTATTTTTCTTTTTCATTTCTTATTAATCATATTGATTATGAATTGATGGAGAATCGAGAATTTCAAATTACTGCTAAGTGTCAGTACGTTTTCTTTCCAGTTTACCTTTTTTAAAAATTATGCCCTGGAAATGCTTAAAATTCAAGAGCATCCCAGAGCTTCACCCCTGAGCTCGCGTCTGGGGTTCCTCCCACAGACTCATCGCCCTCTTTTTTACGCACCACCCTCCCCTTGCCAACAAAAGATATTTTTTGTAGCGACACTACAACACTTTTCTAAATAAAGGCAAGTTCGGTAAACACGCGCAAACACACCAGCAACTCAGAAAAGTAACCGTCTCTTGGGGACCGCTCCGGTGGCCTTATGGTTAGAACGTCCGCCTCGGATGCGGGAGGTCGCGGGTTCGAACCCCGGCCGAGTCATACCAAATACTTATAAAAATGGCACTAAGAGCTGCCTCGCTTGGCCCTCAGCATTAAGAGGTTAGTGTTAGGACTGGTCGGCCTGGTGTCAGGATAATGTGACTAGGTGGGACATGCTGCTCCAGTGTTAGACATCATTATAAACTGCCACACAGCAGACATCGTAGCGATATGACTGAAGTATTGTTAAAACTACGTTAAAAATCTAAATCACACACACACACACACACACACACACACACACACACACACCGTCTCTTTAGGACTAACGCTGGTCAGATTTCTCTAAATGTTCTCAATATATTACTGAACCATTAAATATTGTCGTCGTCGTTTAGTGCTTTACTAAATGGAATATTTGATCAAAAAAACAAGTCTCCTCGCGCTTCAATTTACCTCTGGTAATTTCTATTTGGAGGTCGCAGAAAAGTCATTGGAGTGCAAACACATCGCTACATGTAATCACTGATTCTGCACACAGTGAATGGTCGGACAACTGATACAGGCCCGGCCTTAGGGCAAGGCGAAGGAGGCAACCACCTTGGGCCCGCGCTGCTCCAGCATTGCATTTTTTTTTTTGCTTGGGGCCCCACGCTCATCACTTGCTGCCTTGGGCCCCGCACATCCTAGGGCCGGGCCTGGACTGATACAACACATTGTCACTCAGGATAGAACATTTCATAATACTCAAAAAGAAGCCTTTTGTTTTGCTTCTGACATGGATCAAGGTATTTCAATATTTACCAAGTTCACATATCGTGTATCATGATCAAAAACGGTAATTAAGTAAAGTCAGTTTTGTGTTTTCGACGATACGGCTTGCATAAAAAGTGGTTATTGGTTATAGATTTTGTGGTTTCGATTACATAACTTGCAGGAGATAATTGATATTGATTACTCAAAGAAAATTAGCAACTAGATCACCAATCCATACATTAAAGGATCAAACCCTGTCTCCACAGCACTCTTTAACTGTTGAATGAAAGTCACGAGGTAATACAAGCGTAAGTTGACGACAAATATTCAGGTATATACGAAGGGTAATTCATCTTGAGGTTGACAGACTGGTCTGAAGTTTATATTGATATCAGTACGGCGTCAACATTAATGAGGTGAAATCTTGCCCTTCAGATCTTTGACTCCTGTTTAATGTTGCGACGCCACACTATCAAACTCGATATTCGTCCATAGAGAAGAAAGCAGCATGTATGTATGTATGCGTGCATGTATGCTTAACGGAACATAATCACAGTCCTGGCTATATAGTACTGAATAAATTTAGGTGTACCCAAAAGACATACAGAACAAAGATAAAGACAAAAGTATTTCATATCTTTTAACTACGAAGTCAAAGTTTTTATGTGAACCACACGCTTTTAAAGAGTTTAAGCACTTCTCAGCCTGAATATATATATATATATATATATATATATATATATATATATATATATATATATATATATATATATATATACATGGGCGCAGAGCAGGATTTTTTGCGGGGGGGTCAGGGCTTTGTGCGGGGGTGGTGGTGGTCAGGATTTTTTCAGGGGGGTCAGTCAGTCACGGCCGAGAGAGCTAGTATAAGAAGCAATCTGAAACTAAAGCTAATATTTATTAAGCGTTTTGAACAGAATCTTGTGACATATTTTCAGCTTCATTTGCATGATTAAACTTGTCGGAATTTATATCTATCTATCTATCTATCTATCTATCTATCTATCTATCTATCTATGAAGTATGATTTCCAGGGATATGACTATATATGCTGTGGCGCCCATACATATATATATATATATATATATATATATATATATATATATATATATATATATATATATATATATATATATATATATATATATATATATAATCCCAAGGTAGTGTTTTAGTCCAGAAAGTAAATGAGCACTCTTGTAATTCCATTGAATGATTCCTCTTAAATTATAAATGATTCTAAAGACTGAACTTAATACATGATTTAATAATTTGTTTACCTCACCCTTTCTCTACAGACTGTCACCTGACCTATGACCTAGTAGTATTTTTTCTGGAACGCTGAACTGACTTGTAAACAAGGTCAAGTTTTGAACTAAATTTTAGTAAACAACATGCCAAAAATCAGGTTGACACAACCCTCAGGCATAACCTCTAACCCTAATCACGGACAAAGGTCAAGCACATAACATAAATTAAATATACATAATACTGTAAAGCTTTAAATTGTGTATTTTGTCAAACTGGCTGTTTTCCTAAGAAAATGAAGAGAATTTTTTTTTTTTATAGCTCATTTCTTGGATTGAATGTGATAGTTAACATTGTGGGGTTTGGTATGGTTACTGTAGAAACATCATAGAGCGGTGCTCCGAGTAGTCCCAATCGTCTAAACCGCTCTCCGTTATGGGTCAATGCCATCTCACATCTGTCTGCGTCTTGGGCTTGGCCAATATGGGTACTTGAGAAAGCTTGCCAGTAGCTACCCTTGGGTCGGCGGTTCATTCCGGGGCTTTCCCGGGTTCTTTCTTCACCAATTATGCTGGCCGTCATGTATGGCCTATTTTGTGCTGAAAAATGTCGTTAAACCCCATAACCACCACCACAACAACGTATCGGACATACTTTTGAGCATACAAGCTTTTATTGAGAGTGAGTTTACCTATATGGATTTTGGTTCATTGTATTTTTTTTATGTCTGCTTTCAACATGACGTGTGGCCTTGGTAAGCTTATAGTCTAATTCAGTATCAGTCTATGAACTCAAAGGACGATTGCCATTGACAGTTTGCACGATACATGTGAAAAACTATTTTTAAACATTAGACTAATACTTGAGGCCTACTTTATCTTGTTTAAAGTATGTTTTTAAAGCCACTTCTCATTGATTACATAAAAGCAAACTACAGTCTTGACGTTTGAAGGGCTGTTCAACGTGAGAGAGAGAGAGAGAGAGAGAGAGAGAGAGAGAGAGAGAGAGAGAGAAGAAGAAGAAGAGGGAAATAGACCTAAGTATGGAAAGGAAAGCTTGAATAACATGCATAATGACACACACACACACACACACACACACACACACACACACACACACACACACACATACATACATACATATATATATATATATATATATATATATATATATATATATATATATATATATATATATATATATATATATATATATATATATCCTAAATGGGAAAAGAATGCGTTTCAAAAGTGATATTACCACTCCGATGGCAAAAATGATATCACCCGTGTAGCGATATTCATTTTCTCCTACTAATAAATCTGAGGATCTTATTTTGAAATATGCAGTCGTAGATTGAGAACATAGTCAAACTTGGCAAGATATCCCAAGTTATAGATGATGATCAGATTAAATTTTGAGGAGACAATGAGGCTCAGTTGTCAACGTGCCGACTCGTGACCAGAATTGTACTGATTCCAGTTTTAACCAAATATACGTGGTCAGATGCACCGGCGTGTCTCTGGCCAACATCTTTATTCAGTTGCCTTAACACGATATAATCTTTTATGTGTTGATGTGCCATTAATCACCAATCAATCAATCGCATTAAATGTTCAGTATGAACTACTGTCGTTGTAAACCTTTCTTCTACAACTAAGATTTTTCAATACTGGATATGAATGAAATGCTTAAGTTGAATTACTTCAGGGCCACTTCTCGTGATATATGGTGCCTTTGGAGACCTTTCGAGTATATGAAATCCGCCATGTTGTTTATTCGGTTCCTCGAGTGCTCTTTGACGTTCATTATAAGGTCATCTGCTGCAATGCTTTCTGGGAGTTTGATTTCTGCAATGGAGACCGCCATCTTGAATTTTTTACACCGACGCTTTTGAAATATCATAACTTTGTATGGTTTAGCATCATGTTATATATTATCTCCAATTTTATCATAAAGTCATATAATAAATTTCGGATATCCTCTGATTGTGTCGTTGTGTCACATATACTTCAGCAGATTTTATTGTTAAATCGTATACAAATTTTGGATATTCTCGAATTTTATCGTCAAGTTATACAAACTTCGAATAATTCCAGACTTTAGGGGGCGCTCATCAGTTATTATGTACTTTTGAGTGAGTGACATATTTAAGGTGAAGTTGTTTGCATTTAAAACATGCACAGTGGCGAGAATGTTGGCATACCTCTATGCTACTTTGATGTAATGTGAGTGACATTTCTTTGGATATTGTACTTTTGGAAATTGTAAATGATCTTAGCGCACTGCTGACTAAAATGACTGCTCCCTTGTGCTCCAAAAATCAGCCTGAATTTGTCTAAAGTACTCTATCCTTAGCAGCTATTAAAATAGAGAAAATGAGTTATGCCAGACAAGACAATACCAGGTTCTGAAAGTGCAATGAATGAATTACCAAATATATAAAATGTAAAAAAAAAAAGTTATCTGCTCTTTTTTCTTTACAATTTGCCTCTGAAGTTCAGGAAGTGAAAATAACCAAGTGGAGCTAGCACTTTTTTGAAAGATGCACATCTGGAGTAAGGCCAAGCTGTATACTCTATAACCCAAATTACACCCATCAATCATACATCAAAATAAAGGGAATTGAAGGTTCTTTGAACAATACCTAAGATATACAAGGTCTCTTTTAAATAGCCAGTATAACTAGTGAGGAAACCCGGCGAAATTATTTTTCTTTAAAATTCTAACCCATGCAAAATACGAAACTGTAGAGCGCCACCTTATCATTAAGTAAACTTTGGATATTCTTAGTTTTTATCACTAAGTAATACTGTTTTATAGTTTTAGATGGGATCATTGTCAAATTATAAATTTCGGATATTCCCAAATTTTATCGTGAAATCAAACTATAAGTTGCCGATATTCTCGGAATTTACCCTTAAGGCATATTATTAATTTCCGATATCCTCATAGTTTGTTGGTGATGCTCTTCAGTTTTGTATTTTCATAGGGTTAGATATTTGAAGAAAAATAATTATACTGGCTGTTTATAAAAGACCTTGCATATAGTTTAAGTATTGTTAAAACTTTCAATACGATTTATTTTGGTGCATGATTGATGTGTGTAATACGAGTTATGAGTTTACAGTTTGGCCTTGCTTCAGATGTGCACCTCTCAAAGATCGGTAGCTTACCTCTTGGCCATTTTCACTTCCCGGACTTCAAATGTAAATTGTAGAAAAAAGAGCCGATAACTTTTTTGTATTTAATATATTTGTCATATCATTGCACTTTCAAAAGCTGGTATTATCTTTTCTGGCAAAATTCATTTTCCCTTTTTTAATAATTGCTAAAGACAGTATATTGTAGACTAATTCAGGCTGATATTTCGTGCATATGGACGCAATCATTTTGGTTAGCTGTGTGCTTAGATCATGTGCAATTTCCAGTAAGTACAATATTCGAAGAAAGTTCAGCCACAGTACTTGAAAGTAACATAGGGGTATACCAACATTCTCTCCAGTGTGCATGTTGCAAACGCAAGCAACTGCACCTTACACCTGTCACTCTCGCAGAAGTTCATACTATCTGAAGAGCGCCCCTTTTGTTATATTATGTTGTAAAATTCGTATATTTTCCAATTGTATCATTACATTACATTACCAATTTCTGATAACTTCAGATTTTATCATTAAGTCATATTACAAATTTGAACATCACTGCATTTTATTACTAAATTAAATGTAAAATTTCCTATTTATTATAGAAAATTTTGAAACTCCAGTGACCATAAACCTTAAAAGCAAAATAACGAATTCTATGTATTCTTTTTATCGGCTCCCAAGTTTGATGTTTCTTTAGGAACAAATATTTTGTTTACATTGTTTTTATAAAAAAAAAATAAAAAAACCTTTGTAAAAGAAAATTAACCCCATGCCATCACTGCTTCTCCTAATATCATTTCCCTTCCCACCTTCTCTTTTCTTTTTATAAAATATTAATTCAAACAAAAATATATTTAAATATATTTAATTTATTAAAAAATGAATTTATTGTTCACCCCTCCTCTCATTTCCTAGCCCTTCCTTCCTCCCTCCCTCCCCTTGAAATAAAAATAAAATAAAATGAAAACTAAAAAGATACAAATGAAAATAAAGTGAACAAAATATTTTAAAATTAAAAATAAATGAAAGTGAAATAAAGACAGAAAGTACCTCTTCCATCCCCCAACTAAAAGGGTTTCAGTAATAACGAGTTCTTTCTGATCCTTCTCGCACCACCTATCCCTCTTCCCCAAGGAAGGAGGGAGAAGAAAGGCTTTAAGGATAGAAGAGTTATCTCCCCAGTTAAGGGATTTAGACGGCCTCACAACTCCTTTCTGAGGAAGAGGGATGGGGAGTTAGAAATTATTGTATTAAAATTTCCTTATATAGCAAAATTTAAAATGAACATACATTTTCTGATTTGGCTCGTAAAAACAAGTAAAAAAAAATTACAAGTTGTTTTTGAAACTTTTTAGAATTTTCAGTGCGAAAGAAAATGAAACTAATTTGGATTTTCAGTTTAACTTGTAAATATCCTAATGATAAAAAATACCTTTTATTGTTGAGAAATTAGAAAAAAGTAATACGATTTTAGTGACAACAGACAACAGTTAATATTTTAATGACAACAGATAACAGTTAATAAAGTATGATATATGACAATGGTTCTGCATGCATTAAATGTATGATCTACCAAATATAAAATTTTCTTTGGTGTATACATTAATGTATGATTTACCAAATATAATATTATCTTTCGTCTATTTATTAAATGTATGGTCTACCAAATATAATATTATCTTTTGAGTATTTTTTAAAAATATATGAACTAACAAAAATAAAATTATCCTTGGTGGATTCATCAGTGTATGATCTATCAAACATAATATCATCTTTTGTGTTCGTTAACTGTATGATCTATCAAATATAATATTATCTTTTGTGTATTCATTAAATGTTTGATCAACCAAATATCATATTATCTTTTGTGTATTCATTAAATGTTTGATCTACCAAATATAAAATTATCCTTGGCGTATTCATTAAATGTATGATCTACCAAATATAGTATTATCTTTTGTGTATTCATTTAATGTATCATCTGTCAAATATAAAATTATCCTTTGTGTATTCATTAAATGGATGATCTATCAAATATAATATTATCTTTTGTGTATTCATTAACTGTATGACCTAATCAGTATAATATTATGTTTTGTGTGTTCATTAACTTTATGATCAACCAAATATAAAATCATCCTTTGTGCATTTATTAATTGTGTGATGGCTATCCGTTATATGTGTTGTATTATTCTCCTTTAAGTATAGACAAAAACTATCACTCATGCAATAAATGTATGCTAAATTTTCCTTTTAAAAGCTATGTATATTATATTTTTTCTTTCAAAATACCAACAAAAAGAGTTAAAATTTGTATTTTAAAAAAGTTATTAAAAGAACTAAAATATAAATAATATGCATACACGCTCTCTTAAATACACTGTTGACCTCTGTACATTTATTAAATACATGATTTAATGAAATGTTTTACATTAAATGTATGCTATATTTGTTAAGATATTTAACAAAAATATTAACAAATATAATTAAAGCTAAAAGAAAAAAGGTAATAAAAATGTAATAAAAATGCACGAATTGTGTCCCTTTTTTCTGAAAAAGATATATAGTTTCTTTCAAAGTAAAGAATATTGAATCAAAAGTTAAATGAAATGTAAGATTTATAGTTATTTGCTTCCTAGTGACTTATCTTTTCAGTCTAGATAACTAACATTTTAATAAAGCTCGAGAAATTTGTCCCTTTCTCTCTCGAACAATTAACTATTTTCAAAATCTCAAAATGTTTAATACAAATGTATGTAAAGTCTAAGAGTTACTTTTATGAAGGTTCTTTTCCTTCAAAATAATTTTGCAATAATTAAATTAAATTCACATATAAGGATCCTGTCCCTTTGTTTCTGAAATTGGTATCTTCTTTCAACGTATAAAGAAATTAAAAAAAAAAAAATTGTTCCATATAATTTTGACTAAAATTTAATAAAAATTTCTTACAATATATGAATTATTTTTAAAGATTAAGAAACTGAACAAATGTTAATAACATTTAAAAAGAAGGAATGAATTTTAATTAAATTTTACCTTTAAAAATGCTTGAAAATACTGAAATGAAAACACAACATTAAAACATCGTTTTACAAAATTATAATATATAATTCCCTTTCTGTTTCAAAGAGTTACCTTTATGTTTCTTTCAATATTTTACTAAAAACATAGAAACTAGCTCAAATTCAGTTTAGAAAAACTAATATTGTGTAAAAATTAAGAATAATTAAATTTCTTTTGATATATAAGACTCACTAAACATAAAAAATAGTAAATTCTTTTATAAGAATAAGCATAATTTAGCAAAAATACCTAAAAATGTCATTAAAATCACTAGAAAGTTAGTAACAATAATGGTCTTTAACTAAATGCAAGATTACTTTCACTATTCTTAGTAACTTGACACTAAATCTAGTAATACGAACTTATTTTTAAGAGGTGGAAACATGAGTAATTAGGTTTAGTGTATGTTTGCTCCACTTCAATCATATGCTAATGTTTTCACGATAAAATCGGATGATGTCTGCAATTTATATGCTTTAACAATAACATCCGAGTTCATCCAAGATTTGTAATCAAGTAAAACTAGAAAATCAGATACTTAACGATATAAATTAAGGCTATTCCAAAAGCCTCTGGCTCTTAAATACAAGATGGCGTCTCCATTGGAGAAATCATTTCCCATAATGCTTTGCGGCGGGTCATATGATCTTGCAACGCAAAATCAACGCGCACTCAAGGAATCCTTGGACTTTGGACTTTCATGGGGAAAAAAAATTAGGAAACAAAACGGAAATGCCAAAACAATAATGGCGGATATCATATACTACTTTGATTCACAGTACTAATTGTATGGAAGAATGAGAAACAGTCTAGAAATGGGTCACGACAAAATAGAGCATAGATGGATTTGACTGGCCATTATTGTTGATAATGAACAATAAAAATTTAGTAAAATAATCTTTTCAGACCTTATCCTATTTATAAATTAGATAAATAGAGAAAATGTTTTATTGAACAAATTTCAGTCCTATTATAGACTTAATTTCGAAAAAAACTCATTACTGAAATTTGCACCTGATTCGTTAGAATTGAAAACACGTCTTTCAAACACCTGTAGGTAAAAATGGTTTATTGTTGATATCACGTGACAATTTGACCTCTCATGTCACTGACAAGAAGGTTGCGAGATTTCTGTAATCATGCGACTAGCAATGCAAATGGCGAGTTCCAGATCAAATTTCATCAACGCTGAAGTTTCGTCTGATCTGTCAGCGGATTAAAAACATAATAAATGCTATGCTCGCAATTTCTGAGAAATTAAATCATCTTCCTTTCGATTTCATGCAGGTATATCTAGATGAAATGTCGCTCAAGTGTGCTAGGCCGGCTAGTAAGCGGTTACTCTACTCTATGCCGATACCACATGGTGTTGGCAAATTCCAACTTTTCGATAGGCAAACGAGTCTGACCCTACACCCCAAAGTGTATGTCCAAATGTCAAAAATGGGGTTGGAAGGGTCAGAGGAAACTCGGATTATGGTGTAGGACAGTGAGTCCTTTACGAACACGCATGGCACCCTATATCATCACAGGTCTAACATGTGACTTACTGAAGCCCAGGTACCAATGAACCAAGGTAACTCTGCAACTTCGGACAAATGCATCACGTGTATATTTTGAATGGTGACCTCGCCCAGGTACTTTTTTTCACTAACTAGTTATCATTTGCTTTTTGATTTTTTTTTTAGTCCAGACTGTCAGGCTATGTATAATTTCTTCACAAATGGGTTTGTTGGTAATAGTACAAATACAACCGTTTAACTTTTGCGTCTTTTCTAATCATGCTTGTCGAATAGCATGTATGTGGCCTGTATGATTTAATTCCATATCTTTACATTTCAAACCATTATGGTGATATAATACCTTACATTTTGCTATTATGACTGGATAAAAGCTAATGAAAATAATTTGACAAAAAATATCGTAATTTAAGAACGCTCTTTCTAGACAAGTGTGTTTTCTGGAAAAAATCGGTTTCCGGTCGGCCTACAAATTCGAGTGCCAGATGTTTCTTATAATGTATATTGAGCGACTTGTGCTATTTATTCAAAATACAGTACAATGGGATTGCATCGCATTCACGTGTCTGGCGTTTTGAACCCGAATTGTTGTAAATGCCAATTAAATGTCAGGGAACCTTACATAACCGCGAATATGTCCATTAAAGTTTCAGAAAGTCAGAACTTGACATATCGCAACGATGATGGCACCTATTTACAAGGATTAATTTCCCGGAGATCTACAAAACTGGCTCACAATTCACGATATTAAGTGTGATCATGTCAGGCACTTTGAGTTCGATTTTCAAAGGTTGTACGGTACGTCAGATGCAGGAAGCTGCAACCATTGCACATTTGTAAAGCTTTTATCAGCACATATACACACCATTTGTTAAAATCAACACTGCAGTCTGCACCAAAGCAGAATGTTACAAATAATTTGCAGACCAGTTCCATCATCTGTAGCATTAATGTAGGTAGAATTGTCTTTCAGCAGATGATCTCTTCTAAAACTATTTTCAATACATAACAAAATTCGACATAAATGCACAAGAGACAATGACAATGAAATCCCTCCCTCCCTTCCTCCCTCTGTTTTGCAAGATCACTGTACAAAATGCGTCATGTAACTTCAATAAATTGAAATTAAGGAAAATTAGGAATAATAATAAAACCATAAAGGAAGCGTTGACTTCATTCATATCTTTTACGATTGTATATATATTTTGATAAAAACTTACTAATACTTATGTTCCGGTGGCTTAAGTGGTTAGAGCGTCCACCTCGGCCTGGTCATCCAAAGACTTATGAAAATGGTAGTGGCAGCTGCCTCGCTTGGCGCTCATCATTAAGAAGCTAGTGTTAGGACTGGTCGGCCTGGTGTCAGGATAATACGACTGGGTGGGACATAATGCTGCATGTCTGCGGCATGATGCCCTAGTGCTTGACATTACTATAAACTGCCACACTGCAGACATCGTAGCGATACGACTGAAAATTGTTAAAGCTACGTTAAAAATCCAACACACACACACACACACACACACACACACACACACACACACTTATGACTGACTGACATCATTTGAAAATGTTTAGAACAAAGTGTCTACTATTACTTGACTAGTGCTACAACTTCGTTTTAGTTATCGCCCCTATTATACAATAGACAGTTCTTTGAAAGACACTGCGATGATAAATGTGTAGGCGCAGATCATACTCAGACAGAATCTAAATCAGTTTGAATACATTTTGCCAGCTTGTGTAGACACGTTTCATAAATACACAAACATGAACCGCATGAAAATAATTCTTAAGAAATATACGTCAAAAATGTTTAATAATACAATCTGGAATTTTACAATCTCAGGTGTAAGACCAACTAACTGAAGGACAAGCTAGCCATGTACTTTGAAAAACAACAGGTTTTGGCGTCCCAAATATAGAAACAATCTTGAATATTTAGACCATATTCTCTAGGGCAAACACTTGAAACCCCGTTTGAATTTGCTGCATTCGAGGACTGGTTTTTTTTTTTTTTTTTTTTTTTTTTTTTTTTTTTTTTTTTTTTTTTTTTTTTTTTTTTTTTTTTTTTTCGTTTCAATATATTTGGATTAAAGAAGAAGCTGTTGAAATACTTTGGCAACCAACAGCTCAGTTATTTTTATCTGATGTAGTCAAACTACCGGATTGTCTCCTTACCTTTATGTTTTGCCTTCTTTTAATAAAATTGGTGACAACATCTACAGAAATTAACAATAGAGATTGGATAATACTCATGACATATGTTCTGCTGCAGAACAAATGTCAATGGAAAATTCTGGAACATTTTCTTGTAGGTAAGAAAATATGCCATATGACATGAAGTGCTGAACTACTTGTGATGGTCAACCACTTTAGCCACTTAAAATGGCCATGCTCAACAGTATTCTTGGAAAAAAAGGGTGTTCTTCTGTCCCCAGTCTCTACCGATGACAACCTTGTAACCTATTTATGCTGAGACAACAGTGAATTAAATGACGAGTCAGGGTCTGGCACACACACACACACACACACACACACACACCATAGTATAGTCTTTCAAGAGATGTGGGAGAGCTGACGATAGAAATACACCAAATGTGAGCCAAGAGAAGAATGTGAGTAGATCGAATGCCATATCTCTGAAACTCAAAGCACAATAGCTTTAATCTCCCTATATAAACACATTGTGTGCCGATTTTACATATTTATAGAGCATCTATCATTGCGAATCCAGATTTTTGTTAGCGTGCTGTGCCCCAGACCTTTCTTCATTTTGATTGTGCGCATAACGAACCTAAGATACAGTAAGGAAATAAACCCTTGGTTGAGAAAAGAGCGGAAAAACAGACAGTCCGCTGTTAAATATATGCAAATAATTAATGCACCAACACCTGAAAACTCAACTGTATAGTAAATATTGCGGGCATCTTCTCATCATCAGAGAAAACTGGCACCCGAATCACCTTACACTTGTTGAACGTTGCAAGTGAAACTGCAGCGACACTGGTTATTCAATCATCACATACTGGCGTGTCGTGTTTCTGACTTTTGTGCAAGGTACTGAAAACAATGTTCCTTTGAAACTGAAACTGGAAACAAAGGCAACTGTTGAATATATGGCCAGTTATCAAGTATCAGAAAATAAATGTAAGGATGGCTTAGCGCAAAATGACAATCTTTGACTTCTCGATTTTGATGTTCAGCGTTAGCGATAAGGCCAATGATGTTACAAAATTTGACGCCATTTCCAGATCGCTAAGATCCGATGGTGTTCGATACAACATTAACATTAAAATAGTACAGCACAATTAAACTTCACAGTCGTGTTCTTCAACCATTTCTCGGTACAAATGCGATGTAGAGAAGTCGTGATTTCCTATTTTGTTGCAGTTGACCAGCTACATAAGCTGGCAAGTAGAGTGTTTTTTACTCCTCGTGCTTAATTGTGCCTTCGTGCATTCTGTGTATATTAAAGTCTCGCAAAGCAAATCCCATCCGTCCACCCCAGCCTCATTCAGAAAATGGGCTAAGAAATAATTTGAGTGCATCGGCTTGGAGATGTTTTGGTAGTAGGGTGTTATAATATCGACTCTTTGCGATCGGAAAACTTCCGGGTCTCATTGGTATGGGAATCCTGTTTAGATTTAGGTTTTTATAAGTCAAAGACCCCAAAACTAAGAGGCCAAAGCAAAATTGAAGAGGTGTCCAATGCACATCTCGCATCATTCTCGGGCCGCGGCACAACGAGGGTTGCCTTTACCCGTCAAGAACAAATGAAGGCAATGAAAGCCTTACACAAGTAATAAATATCAAGAATTTATTCCCATTATTTACTGGATTTTGAAAATAGCTCATATGTCTCAAACACAACTGTAAAATGGAATGATTTCTTTGACATCCGTGGATATGAATTATATGCTGACCTGTGTAGACCTCAGCTCTACCCCATGTCCAATTTAGCACTCTCTACCCTTCAACTGAATCAATCTTATATTGTTTTAGACGTTTTGACAGACATCTTACATAATCCATATTCTTTGATTCGGTTGCCAAATACTAATCAAAGACTGCTTGCATTTCACGAAACAACACAGTTTTATCGATAACAATGACAATGTTGATAAGGCTGTTTATTAAAATAATATTTACAACTATATTGGCACAACATTTGAAGAAAATGATGATGATGATATTCAACTTCAGGATATTCTGAAATAATGCTGCCATTATCTATACATGGTGAGACACGGTTGCTATGAGCGATTTTCTTATATCACACAAAATCCATTGTTGCTAAGGTCAGTCCAAGTCCGTTTTATGATATCGTTTTTTTAACTATTCGTCGATTTTAAACAATACATGTATTAGATTGCGTCCAATCACGATATTTACTAAAATTTTCTTGAATCTTCAACATATGACCCCACCAATATAACATCTAGAACAAATAAAAAGAATTGTACGCGATGATTTTGGAAGTTTGTCTCTCATCTAAAATAACACAAATAACCTTAATGATGTGTTGACAGCCATACATAGACTCCTAATGTAATTTTTCACTTGATCCAATTATATGTTACGTGTTTTCCTGGTTTGATTGTGCTCGTGTATTTTAACGGCACTTTTAACACATTATTGGCCATATCATGCTGAGGAAATGGGTCACATTAAGGCAATCGACCCAGACTAGGCGGATATTGAGCCAGCGACGCTCTGACTACGAGTCCGACGCACTCCAGACTGAGCTAATGAGGCTCACTGGTCTGAACGTGAAACCGACATTTGACGTTGTTGTAGTTAATAACCATTATACAAGTGGATTGTGTGTCCTCCCATGATGCCATTCTTTAGCCCACTATACAGTAGCTGACGTTTAGCGACCTGCTTGTAGAACATACCTATATGTATTTATATTTCTTTTAACCGAATTCGGTCAGTCATTAGATCTTCATTGTTGATATCCATGGGACAAGTCCTGTAAATAAAATAAGGCTAAATTGTATTCTATTCGTTCATGACTTTGAAATGTTAAAAAGAACAAAATACCATAGATTAAACTAAACATGAGAGAGAATTAATGACCTTTGCTTTTATTTTTTCATAAAAAAGGAGATAACAATAGATGTATAGGGTGATCCAAAGAATGTAAATCATGCAATGAGGCCATTTTGTATTAACAAATAATATGGAGTGTTTACAATATGCAAAGTGTTAGCGTATATCAGTGGTTCCTAACCTGTAGGCCGCGGACCACCGGACTTTTTCAAAATGTATGCGACTTACTGAATAAAATGTGAATTTATTTAAAACGGTTATGAGTTCATAATGGTTTTTGCATTTTCTCAATTAACAGAGCCTAAGAGTACAACTATTGGCATATGGGGATCCGCTAAATTTTGTGAAGTTACAAAGGAGTCCTTATACTCGAAATGGTTGGGAACCTCTGGCTTATACTATAACTTCTAACAATCTAACAATAAGTATACTAATATTGCAACTAGTATATGTTATCGTTTGTGTCAGATTGTATACATTTTGTAAGAGACAGAGAGAACATCAGACAATATATATATATATATATATATATATATATATATATATATATATATATAGAGAGCGAGAGAGAGAGAGAGAGAGAGAGAGAGAGAGAGAGAGAGAGAGAGAGAGAGAGAGAGAGAGAGAGAGAGAGAGAGAGAGGAGCTGATGATAGAACATTTTTTCTTTCGCGTATGGAGATGATTTTCTTTCTACTATACATGCTAAATATTTTTGTCTAATGAAATTAGTTGAAAGATATTTCCTTTCTCTACCTCATGTATCGCAATTTTGCCCCAAAGTTGCTAACGACATATGTATATTCTTTCTAAGTTTGTCCAATATGGAGCTACTGAAGAAAAATCACCTTCAGCAGCTCTGTTCAGATGGAATGCAGTGCGTGTTACACACACACACACACACACACACACACACACACACACACACATCTTCAGTGTCTGGTTTCGTAACCCACATGACAGTGTATCATACACAAACATTTACAATACCTGATTTCATAATCCACTTGACAGTTTGGAGCCATCATTTATATTTGGTTTCCTATAATGAAAGCAATGCTTGTAGGATGACAAGATCTCATGGAAAGGTATTCTAATGGCCTGCATCATTAATAGAAAAATACGTTTGATACAAAGAGGATCTCAAATGGGTAATGATTTAATACTGAATTTATGAAACGAGTTGAATAATGTTCAGCTTTTGCGAGCCTTGGCGAGCAAAAACGGACATTATTCAACGAGCTTCATAAATTTAATATTAAATCATTACCCATTTGAGATTCTTTTTATCACATAGTGTTTATTTCAGTGGAAATTATTTAGATAGAAAGAAGAACGAATAATTTCGTTCATTCTGACAAACGGTGCACCTTTCTTTGTTGTGCATAAAATATAGTCCCAAACAAAGTTGAACTGGTAAAAGTAGATTGTACCTTTTTACGAACTATAAATCAAAGAAAAAGCTTCCATCCAAATAAACAGAACATTTTATAACGACAAAATCATTTTTCAGAACAGAATGATCAATGCGATGTGATGCTGCCACATTGTTTGATACGGTACACAGTAGGCCTTGAGTACACGTTTACCCTAAAATATCGTTTTCAGAACTAAACGTTACATTGTTGCGATTTTCATGTTAAATAGGATTACTGGATGCAAAAACTCCCACATTTACTGCAATGCATTTGTGACCGGATATTTGCAGTATTTGATTTGGAACAATAGACTGTACAGAAGACGTAAACAAATTTCTTTTTGAGTCGGATTTGCATCCCATATGTACTGCGTAAAGATGCTGTGGTTGGATAAAGTTCTGTCAGTTAGGAGACCCATTTATGTCCAGATTTTTCTATGAACAGAGGTGAGTTTATTTACTTCTGTAAGTTAACATTTAAACCACGCTTGTATATACGGTGGATTATATATCTATGTTACAGATATACCGCCCCCCCCTCCCCGCCACCAGCTATCAAATAATCAATACCCTTAGTTTTACTTCTTATTGTTGTTCTTGTCTTGTAGTTTTATGCCTTTTTTCTTATGATGATAGTTATACATGATATAACAAACCCCTGTGGGGGTAACATATTCATATTCCGACAGCCGAGATAAATTTTTCTGTTTCCTTTCGCGAGTCAAATAAAAAAATCGCCGCCAAAAAATGTTCATTCAAAACAAAACATTCCAGAAAACGGGGTTAAAAACGTTTTCCCACGATCCCAGCAAATCAGTAAAGAGGATCGTGCAGAATAATTTCATGGGCTTATTTGGACCAATCAGAATCACATAAAGTGATATTTTAACGTGTGGTAATATCAAAAATATGAAACTGCACATACTATAGGGAAACTATACCTACTATGTGATAAAGATGTATATCAGTCATTTTCAATGGAAACGGTTACGTTTGATACAGACGTATCTCAGTCATTTTCAGTGGAAACTGATATGTTTAATATAGATGTATATCAGTAATTTTCAATGGAAACTGTTACGTTTGATACAGATGTATCTCAGTCATTTTCAATGGAAACTGTTACGCTTGATACAGATGAATATCAGTCATTTTCAATGGAAACTGTTACGTTTGATACAGATATATCTCAGTCATTTTCAGTGGAAACTGATATGTTTAACATAGATGTATCTCAGTCATTTTCATTAGAAAATGATACATTTGATACAGATGTATCAGTCATTTCCACGGAAATTGATACGTTTGATCTAATGTATATCAGTCATTTTCCATGGAAATTGATACGTTATCAGTCATTTTCCATGCGAGCAGTTGTAAAATCTGGTATAAGGAATGACCCTGTTACAGTAACTTGACCAACGTAATCGGACGAAATACTTCTCTGCAATATATATCAAATTTTCAGTCAATTAATTTTCATGTTTTAAATGAAGATGCGGCAAAATAATGTGATACGTTGTGCATGTTGAATTGATTGGCAGTTAAAGAAGCAATCAATGTTCTTTTTCAATAAAAATGGTAGAATGTAATATTTATAATTTTGTAGTAAATACCGACGATCTACATTGTTTACACACATTTCGCTTGATTTTCATTTTTTTTTCATCATCCATCCATCTGTATGCACGTACGCACGCACGAGTGCGTGCGTACATACATACATACATACATACCGAAAATTAATGATAATGATGTTATAAATTTATTTGAAATTTTATATGACACTCGTTCTTGAAATAAATCAATCAATAATGTTAATAAAAGATATGTTATGCATTCAGGCATTGGTTGCCAAGACGAAGCAGGCCGACCATACCGCCCACACTCGGTCATCCAAGTAAACTGCAATAATTGGTGAGTGTTAACGTCGGGTGAAACACATCAGTCATGGCTATCTTACCTTTGTGATCCCATTGGTGAGATTTAACGTGATATGACACGTATCTCAATTCCGATCCGTCATGACCATCTTACCTTTGTTATCCCCACGTTTTTTCGAACAAGAATGGATTATGTTATCCTGTCTTTCCGTGGTAACTGCTATTACACAGTTAGATACAGAGACTTGAAACTATGGGATACGGTCTCTGAGAACGATCCGTAGACATGCACAACGGTTACAGAATTTCAGTACTCAGCTGGAGTTGGAGGGGATGGGGGAGGGATAGGGCACTTTTTGCATAGATGTGAATGTATGTAAAATGTATAGAGATTTCTGGAGTTGTCTTATGTTGCGCAACTGGTCCAAACTGATTAAGATAGACTTGACAAATTAGGATACAGTTAAAGGTGGTTTGTAGATTGAATCTTACGGGTGGTCTGCAGATGTGTACAACTCGTTCTAAACTGATTAAGATAGATTTGACAAATTAGGATACAATTAAAGGTAGTTTGTAGATGTGTACAACTCGTTCTAAAACTCATTATGATAGACTTGACAAATTAAGATACATTTAAGGGTGGTTTGTAGATGTATGCAACAGTTTTGAAATTTTGATTCACCCCTATGGCGAAGCTTGGAGAAGAGGGACACTTGTAGAAATATATACATTTTTTGCGGGGAATAAATTAGAAAAGCGTGTAGAAAAACGTTGCTTTGATGCAGATGTCGAGCAATATTTGTAAGAGAGAAATTGTGTGATGGAGGGGCTGAAATTTAATTGTTAGCAATCATTGTACTTGCATTTTCTTCGTTGTAATTTGTAATATAATGTTTCATCAAAAATACTTTTAAAACTTCCCACCTGTATTTTAGTTCGTCATTAAGACAGCGTGAATCGTGAGACTGGTTTGATATTTAACGGAATCATATTCCTTAAATAAGTGTGAATGTTGAAGACCAATATGCTATGATCGAAAATTTTAACAAAATGTTCGCATATGATCTAAAATGCAATTTTATTTGCCATCTTATGTTGTATATGCTGCATTCATTCGACACGGATATCTCTCTCTCTGATGCAAACATTTTAGCATACATCTTACCTAAAGATTTGTTTGAAACAACTAATTTGATATCTAAGATGCTGGTCTGACGTATTATCATATCCATGGGGTGGCATCTTATCGTTTAGTTACTATAATGTAATTACTGATATTTCAGTACGTGTTCACCTGATCCCCGAAATCCAGGGAGATACAGATGGTTATGTGGGAAAGAAGTGTGTCTGATTAGGGATGACGTTATCCAAACTGTCAATGATGGAAATTATGGGTAAGTCATATAAAGTTTAGAGCGAAATGAAAGATAAGTAATTGCAGTTACTCTTATAAGTAAATATAATAAATGAATGAATGCCTTATTATTATTATTATTATTATTATTATTATTATTATATGTCAGGCTATCTTACCGAATAATTTTTCAGTTATTTCTCATAATTTCTGAATTATGGAATTGACCATTCATGACTTCGCTTCCAGTAGAATGTAGATAGCACTTCAAAGGTAATACGATACATATTTTAGTTAAATAAAACAAAAATTTGACTAAAAGGGAAGAAAATGCAATGCAAAGAACAGAAAATTTTGCGTAAAATAAAACAATAAGATGGAAAGGGCATACCGGAGCAACCTATTGTCCCTTAACACTTATTGACATTATTGTTTCTATCTTGTTTCCGCTAGATGGCGTGCTTCTAATTATTCTTTCCTGTGGGGCATGACCCTGCAAGATGGCATCCGATATCGACTGGGGACACTGGGGGCGGATGAGACTGTAATGCGGATGACACCCATTAATGTGCGAAAGAACGGTCCGCTTCCAAAGAGTTTCGACGCGCGCCAAAAATGGCCTGGTCTTGTACATCGCGTAAAAGATCAGGGAAACTGCGGATCTTCTTGGGCATTTTCGACAACAGGTAAGGCCCGCTTCAGATGGGAACAGTACCCATTGATTATCACTAGACTCGTATAGAAACGTAGCAAGGAACAGAACGGTTATATAAGAAAAAATAACTTGAAGAATGTTGAATATCGAAATGTTCAATTTTTAATGAGGAATTCGATGCATTCATTGGGTATGTTGCTTCCATATTGATATACTTAATATCAATAGAAATTGCCTAAAAGATTCAAAAAGCTGCAAATATATAAGTAGCCTCTGCATTTAAGTTATACAAATTATATCGACATGTTGCAGTACTTTGAGATGTTTGTTTACATGTTGTGTTACTCTGAGATGTGCAATTGGATAGTACAAATGTGAAAACATATACAAACTTATAGACCTGCATTCTTGGACTCCTTTGTCAAAAAATCTAATTTTCATGACAAATCTTGTTTTTTTTTTAACGTACCATCGAGTTTACTAATATGTTTATGTAGAAAAGTAATTTTGTAACGTTTCTTTGTTGATTTTAATTGAATTGTTTTCATAAGCAAACGCAATTAAATCTGCTAAGTCTTTTTTTCCCCAGAAATTTCGTCAGCGTTCTAGGTTGCCAAATACTGTGTCAAATATTATACAGTAAAAAGGGCTTTTGCGTTAAAAAGAACAGGGAAAAAAAACCCCAAAACAAACAAGAGGCATAATTTTGATAATCATGTTAAATTTTTAATTAAAATTTTCCCCGGAAACTATTCTTTCAGTCTCTCCGCTTTCTTTGTGTGCGAAGAAATACATCGACTGAGAAAGTTGACAGAAGACTTCCAAAATGTAATTTATTGTTCATCAGTTAAGATGAAACTCTGCATTTCAGCGTTATTGGCGGACAGATTATCGATTCATTCTCGCGGTGTGATCATGGAGGATTTATCTCCCCAACATCTGATCTCCTGTGACAACAATGGGGGTAATGGAGGCTGTGATGGGGGGTACCTGGATAGAGCCTGGTGGTTTCTCCGAAAAAGAGGGTATGTTATCAATATAGTATGTGCAAACAAACATTTTATCTCTCCTTACATTATGGAATTTAAAACCGGGACAATGGTCTAATACAATCGAAGGGGATGAGCTTGAAATAATTCGTATTTCGTAAAAACTTAATTATTGATATTGTAAAAACCTAGTTATTGTAGATTCAAAGACAAAATGATCCAACAGGACACAATCAAATTAAAATACTGTACATGATTTTATTGCGCTAATACGTTTTACGTAGCACAATGAAAATATACTGATATGTGATATTAATGTTCGATCTATTTCTATCATTCACTCCTCTTTTCCAGTGTAGTTACAGAAGAATGTTACCCATACAGGAGTGGACGAACAGATAGACCCGGTTTATGCATGGTATCTAGCCAGCAAAACAGAGGTACTTGCCCAAGTGGTATATACTTTCACAAGGAAAAGGCGTTTCAGTCCACTCCACCATATAGAATAGCATCAAGGGTATAGCAGATTTTAATTTACATAAGTGCTTGTTTACCATATTTGTTTCAGGAATGTATTTCAAGAGAATAATATTTACGTCCTAAGCACACAATCATCGGAGATATCATTTCTATGTTAGAATATGAGCTGATATTGTTATGTATATCTATATTATGTGTATTCTTTTCATAATTATAGTTTTGTACGGGTTATGACATTTTTAACGCTAATATCCTATGATCGTAGTTTGCACTTGTAATATGAGTAATGTATTAAGTGCGTAGATTCATACATAAAGTTCCAAGGTTAAGTCGTGATATAAGTACAAGTTAACATTACTTGATCTGATAAGGACACGAGTTTGAGTGAGAGGCCAAGTTGACCAAATTCTTGATTAGCTGGCGTAAACCACGGGACTCTGTATACTGATAATGTGATTTCGAAATGCCAGGATGATTCATTCAAAGCCTCGTATTGCATTCTCTCTATTGCGTATTAGCATTCTATGTAAGAGAATTAATACTTACAATTAGACATTCTTATTTGTACACATCAGTCGTGGATTTTTCACTGAATGAATTCATTTACTTAATTTAATAATTGGTTGGAATTTGCATTGAAATATTCAGTTTAATTGGAATAATAGCTGTCAAAGAAATGCTGTAAATTTACTTATTGCTATATCGGAAACATTGTGAATTCATTTGAAGACATTTTGTTATTATATCATAGTGGTTTCCTCTGTACTGTTGATACATCAGTAAGTTACTGACCATCATTCGGAATACTTTTAGAAATCGTTCAGATTACTCTAAACTTTTGAAATTCATACAACAATTTGGACTTTGGGATTTTATTCATTGTACTGTAAGCTATTTCTAATTATTTAACTTTGTTTTATAGGGAAATAAATAATATTTTCAGTTTTACTAAAGTTCTTGGTTGCCGCCCTTTCTTCTTACTATTTTTACACCAAAGTCGTAACAAATGAATTGGGTTGCTCTTTTCGGGATTTGAATATTTCAGAGATTTGAACTGATTTGAATATTTCAGAGATTTGAATTGATTTGAATACTAAAGATATTCGAATTTGATTTGACTATGTCAGGTATCTTAATGTTTCAGAGATTTATTATCTCAGATATTTTAATATTTCAGAGAGATTGCAACTGTATTTTGAAATTTAAATTTCACTCCGGTTTTAATTTTCTTAGTCTCTTGCTTTTAATTTCACGTATTTGGGAAATGTAGAGTGAGAACAACAAGCATTCACCATGACATCTAAAATAGAGAACTTAGTTGCAGATACTACTCAGGACGGGTTAGAGTCCTTAAAAAGTGCGAGTTACATCAGCTTGCCCAGTTGTATAATCTTTCTGAAGCGAAGGCTTCTATAACGAGAAAAAGAATATTTTGACAGTTTATTCAGTGAACAAGAGTGTTCTTGATAAAAGTATTTGGGATTTGATAAAGAAGTCTACATCTTTTTCGGACAGGATATTAAGAAAATTGCAGTTAAAAATCAGATATACGTTGAGTGAATAAAGCTTCAGCTTCTGCAGATAGCAATGTAAATACAAAAAAAGATCATAAAAACCAATGCAAATGGAACTGCATGTGCAGAGAGAGAGAGAGAGAGAGAGAGAGAGAGAGAGAGAGAGAGAGAGAGAGAGAGAGAGAGAGAGAGAGAGATGCAAGTGCATATGGAAGTACGAGAAATGCAGATGCAAAAGGAGCGATGGAAATACAAATGTAAAAGGAAGAGAAGGAAATGCAAATTAAATGAAAGGAATTAGAGCTGGCAGGTAGAGCACACTCTTTCCCTGTGTACACATACTGAGGTTTTGATGCTACCAAACACATTAGGTTGGTGTTCCCTTTCAAAGAAAAGGTGGTAGATAAATATTTTCTTCGTATAAGAAAATTGTTGAAAATTTGAATTGCTGAGAGAGCATTGAACTTTGTTATAAAAAAAGTGTACTTATTGGCAAATCGAGTGAAGCCTACACTTCGCTCTCATTAGAACAAAGTGGTCAAAGATTATGATCTGGTCAAGGAATATATCTTAAAGGGTTATGAGTTGGTGCCTGGGGTATGATAAAGGTCTACAAATTGTAGAAAAGAAACTGCTCACATTCATGTTGTGTTGTATGGGAAAAATAACAACTGTTTAATACATGGTGTACAGTCAACAAGGTTGACAAAGATTATGATAATCTCAGACTGCTTATACTGATTGAAGAGTTCAAGAATTGCGTCAATATACATACCTTGATGAGAAAAAGGGTTGAAACTTTAGAGAATGCAGCTAGTGCTGCTGATGAATATTCTTTGACTCACAAAGTTTTAATTTGTAAATAAATCTTCCTCTCAGCAGCTCTTTGCTAAGAAACCACTCCAGTCTCCCGCGAATACTTCGAAATTTCAAATTGGTACAACTACCAGAATCAAACTTCTGTTATTATTATTATATACTCCTTTTTTTCTCCGTTAACTTTACATTATCAGAATGGTGCAATATTTTACGATACTGAACAATCATTTTGCACGCACGTATACGACACGTGTGCCCTAAAGGAACTACTTTGTAAACAAATAATGTACACTCATGTAGCAGACTTTATATTTCAGTTTATTAGCTTTTTTTTGTGGATGAACCAAAACAGCTGCTTCGTGTATTTGAGAGTAAAGATGATAAATTGATGTGGACGAGTTTACTGAGTTGCAAATGAAATTTTAAAACAAATAAACGAATAAATGTAATATTCACAATGTCCACAACAAACGTGAGAAACGCACTATTGATAATACCATTCTGATCATTTAATGTGAGAGACGCAGTATTGAAAATACCATTCTGATCATTTAAACAGTTATTTAGGAGATATGTTTGTAACATTTCATTAATGGAATTGCTCAGACTATGACCGTGATCTCTGGGGTATATAAAAATAGCATAGAAAAGCATACTGAGGGCAAGAGCTATCGGATATGTACCATTTTCTACGTTAAAGTACTGAATTCGTGGGGAAAACAGGAAATTAAGGTCTTGTTAGAAAAGTAAAAGCCTCAGAGCCAATAAGCCAAGACGACGAAGAATTCTTATTTCCACTGGGTGAATGTATTGTGATACACCAGATGCTTTTCAATTTTCCGCGTTAACTTTGTTGATACAGTGTTTTGGATTTAGGCTAGCGATAGAGGCCATGATACTGAGTACAGGTCATAACATAACTGGGAAAGTATGCACGTGACCACGCATAAACTTATCTTCTTTAGCTGGTTATACGAATGGCAAAAATATACTTACATTTTTGCATCTTGAATTTCCTCAGAATGTACTTTCTTCGTTCTGCAAATCGGAATTACATGAGCCGTGTCATTGGTTCTAAAGCTTGCTTACACATTTATCGAAATCGTACTGTAATTTCGACTACTTTCAAAGTGCATTCTATTTACTGTACTCAAAATGAAATGAACGTGAAATTCCACAGCGTCTTTTTGATAATTACAATTGAAAGAATTCATATCTTCCCACGCTATGATTCCAAACATTCAATGGCAGAACGGAAAAACAGATGCAGCTGAGTCTAAACGTGACCCTCCCTGCTTAAATCACAGACACGTGTATTTTGTGTAGAATTGAAACAACTAATAAATTTAGAGGAAATGAGTAGAATCAAGAAAGAAAACAAAATTCTTTCATTCCCAACCAACTAGAAAAGCTGTTGCAATCTGCATTCATTCAAAATATTAATATAAATTTCAATTTTAATTACACAAAAAGTGACAATTCTTTTTGAACGTGATGTCGAGCGCGCGACTAAGTTCAAATTTTGCTGGCGGGGTTTATGTACTCATTAATATTGTTGTTGTGCATTGATAAGATAAGATAAGAAGATAAGAATTCTTTATTTCAGACTACATAGTCCATACATCTAAATTAAAATACGGATATAAAGTAAAACATTGTAAACATAAAAGAACATATATATCATACGTACAAGTATACATCTACATCTACAACAATTAACTGCGCCCTGCATTGTTAAGAATGAAATTAAGTGGCACATTTAAAGAGTAATTTGTTCCATCTACTAATAATATGAAAATTTAAATGAATGTCATAGTTCCAAAGTGATTTAAATATACAGTTCTGACTGTTAGATATTCTTGTTATCATTGAGAATACATACTTTCTCATTACTTCATCAAAACTGAATACATTATAATTTACAAACATGTTGGAGGCACTGTTCCATCTAGGAAGACCTAATAGAAAACGAAGACTATTATTATAACCAATTACTAGTTTTCTTTTCATACATTCACTAAAGTTTGTCCACAGTGGAGCACAATACATAATGCAGCAATAAGATTTGAATAATCTAATTTTGATACTCAATGAACAATTCTTAAATTTGCGTAGAAGCATGTTTGTTCGAGTACACAAATATCGATAATGTCTCATCATATGTTCATTATCTGACTGATTGGATTTCAAAATATGACCCAAATACATATAACTGTCGACATACGTAAGAGCATTGCCGTTAAGATGTACAGGGGGAGGTGATGGTAATTTAAAAGAAGTTGGCTGAAAGACCATGCATACTGATTTTTGTGTATTATAGATGATATCATTCTCTAATGCGTATTGTTCACATATCTTCAATAATTTCCTTAAACCTGTGATAGAAGGACTTATCAGTGACATATCATCAGCAAAACTAAAATTGTTAAGAAACAACACATTTGGTGGCAGACGTAACCCTACGTAACACTCTTGGTAACACTGGCCCAGTATACGATTTAACTCGTCTATGTATATATTAAATAACAAAGGGGAAAGAATACCTCCCTGCCTCACCCCATTGGTTACATGGAAAGCGCTGGATATTACACTTCCCCATCGCACATAATACAACTGTTTGCCATACCAGTTAACTAAAGTATGAACTGTGTATACAGGTATTTTAATATCAAGCAACTTTTTAAAGAGTGTCCAATGAATGACCCTATCAAATGCCTTACTAGCGTCTAAAAGGCATGCAAATACTGGGCTGCCATGTTCTACATAATAGCTGATGGTTTCCTTAAAGGCATATAGACATAAATCTGTTGAATGCTGCTTTTTAAAACCAAACTAATCATAGGAGATTGTGACCGCACATCTTTGTAGTATGATGCATTCAAATATTTTTGAGATAATAGTCGTAAGAGCTATAGGTCTGTAGTTATTTTTGTCCTCCAGGTTACCAATTTTGCTTTTTAGTAGCGGTAAAATTGTAACTTTTGTGAAATCATCTGGTACAAAGTTATGCACAAACATACAACTAAATAAAATCATTAATAGCCCATGAAGTCTAGTATCTGAAAATTTAAAATGTTCCACATATAAAAAATCTGATCCTGGACATTTACCACCTTTTTGTCTTGTTATTGCATCTTGGATCTCAGATAATGTGATTACCTCAATATGAGCAGAAGGGGTATTCAATGCTGAAGTAACACGCTTCTTATTCGATTCGTTTTTAACACAATTGAGTAAGTCTTCAAAATGATTTTTCCACATGTTGCATATATTATTTTGACCATGGTTCCCATCAATGCAGATCGTTAGTTTATTGGAAGTTGTCGTAGTACTTTGTTTAACTTGCTTCCAGAATTCACGTTGGTCGACATTTTCAAATTTTTGTGCTAGCGAGTCTGCTCTATGTTTTACTTCATCCTTCTTGCATAATCTAAGAGCATACTTAAATTGTGCTCTTGTTTGGCGCATTCGGTTACTTAATTGTCCACGACGAGGTTTACCGTTATCATGCCACATTAGGTAAGCATTTCGTGCAAAGTCGTGTAGTTCTTTGACACAGTCATTCCAGCCTGGTATAACCCGGTGGCCACGTTTGCATTTTCTAGTCAATTTATTACCGGATTTCTATAAAGCTTTTACTATATCAGCGTATAAACCATTTATCTGTTTCATATGCACCTGTTTAGTGCAACCATGGTCATTACAGATCGCAACACCATGTGCGATCTCAATCTTGTTTAATAAAAATGCAGATGTCTGAGTATAATTCAGTTTTTCGTCAGAAGTAAGGTCGGACCAATTAATGTTGTATTTCAAGTTTAAGAGTTCATTGTGGCAAGAATCAAATCTAGGAAGTAGATCAGTCTTGATAGTCATTAAAGTAGGGCGATGGTCGAGCCCTACTAGGGTGTGTATTATTCTCATATCACTTATAGCAGAATGAGCAGATTGTGTAGAGACACAATGATCCAACCAATACACTGTATTGTGTGACTCACTGATGTAAGAAAAATTTTTTGTGTTGTCAACTATTAGTTTTAAGTCCGATATGATGTAACCATATTCGTCACAAAATAGGCGAAGTTCACCTCCAAAGGGAGTGGATTTGAGCGTATTAGCATTCCAATCTCCTATTACATAAGCATTTATTGTATTAACATTTTCTACAATAGAATTAATTTTGCCCAAATAAACTACAAATTCCCCAAAATTTTCCGCTAGATCACATGGTAAATAGATATTGACAAAAAGCAAGGAGGAATCCCTTGTATTGATAGTTATGCCTATTAATCTGGGATCATCGAGGTGTTGTACTTGTATAATACTTGCGAGAGATCTACGGTATAGTACCCCGACACCTCCGTAAGGTCTATCTGTATGAATATCGTTAGAAGATTCAATCGGCGATACCCCTGATCCGTAGAACTCGTCGTGTACGGATGAGAGGCAGTCTAACTCACTGTCGAGAAGCCACAATTCTTGTAAGAAACAAATATCGGAAATATCACATAAAGTTCTTAATTCTGTATATTTCTTGTTAATGAGTGACAGTTATAAAAAGAAATGCGTAAAGTGTCCATTATGTATGTTTGTTTGATGAATCTCCGTTTGTGTATCTATTTTGGAATATAGCATAAATTCAATTACTTTGTTTCTTGTAGTGTATTTTTTTTATATCATTAAGCGTTAGATAGAATAAGAAAATGAGTTTATAATAAAAAGGTTACTGCATTTGTATGCAAAAAATATGAACTCGTTTTCTCGGATGAATACTGGCACTCCAAAGGTCCTTCAGTATTCATCCGAAAAACTCGCTCATATTTTCCCATACAAATGCAACAGCCTATAAAGACTGATCTCTTCACGTGTGCACTTATTGTAAGAAGATATTTCTAATTGTTACAGGTTGAAATTTAGGCAACAAAATAAAGACACACCTGTAAAAAAATTGTGTTGTTTCTAGGAGGTCAAGGTCACGGCCATGTATTGAAGAAATACATTTGCTGTGTCTAGCAAACCCTAGTCTGATTTTGTTATGGAGAATTATGAACCATTCTTGTCGGAATGTTCTGTATCACGTTTTGGTGTTTATATCAAGCCTATTCCTATTTGGATATTAAGAGACCCATGTACATCTCAAAGATTTTTATTGTCAAGTACTTTGCCTTTTTCATAGAAGTCTTCTTCTAGTCAAAGTGCTTTTATTCAAGGAGTAGAATTCGGATTTGTTAATGTTTCATTCAGCTGTGTTAATTTGTCTTCAGCCTTAGTCTCATTATCCATTATCATAGAAGCGGTGACTTCTTTGCTTATCTAGGGTGTTTATTTGTTACTAGTTCATGACCTAGCTGGATATAAGTTTTGGTTAATCCACTTGTAACTGACAAGCCTTGTTTGGATCAAAGAGTTGATCCTACTGAAATTGAAATTCCTGGTTTATATCTAGCTTGTGCAGTTGCTAGAAATGTAACAAAGAAAACTCTTGAGAATGAAGGTGATCAGGATGTTAGTCCTTTAGCTGACAAATTTGTGGGTCAGTCAACAATGAAGTCACTTTTGCTCCATGTTTGGGTCGATCAAGACTTATTGATCACAGTGATACTCTCTTTTGCTAGAAAACAATCATTAGTTTTCTCACAGGAACAAGATCAGAGGGTTATTAGCAAAACTGATGACACACAATTACCAACTTGTTATTTTGCGAAAAATGGGGTCCTTATGAGGAAATGGGGGCCACATGAGACATCCGCTGGAGATGAGTGGTCAGTAAACTATCGACAGGAAATTCTTAGCCTAATCTATGATTATTTAGGAGTCAGTAAGACTTATGAAAAAGACTTAGATCATTTTTATTGGCCGGAAATTAAAAGCAATGTTTCTAAATACTGTAGATCGTGACATACTTGTCAATTGGAATGAAAACCCAATCTGAAGATATATAATGTTCATCTGCAACTTTTAGCAGAATAATGGTAGATTGCGTCGGTCCATTACCTAAGAATACGTTAGGAAACCAATACTTCTTGACGATACTCTGTGCGTCCCTAAGATTTCCAGAAACTATTTCTTTGAGGAATATAAAACCTAAGACACATAGTAAAAGCTTTCGTAAAGTTTTTCACAGTTTTTGGCCTTCCCAAGTCTGTCCAAAATGATCAAGAGTAAAGTTTTATGACTGGAATTTTCCAGCGAGTTATGCATGAATTTTGCATCCAACAGTTTAAATCTTATGCCTATCAATTTGAAAGTCATGGTGCTTTTGAAAGGTTTTTATCAGACTTTGAAAGATGATTAGGTCATATTACTTTGAAAGAGGAAACGATTTGGACGAGGATGTTTATTTATTGTTGTTTGCTGTTAGGAATCAGTTCACGGGTCTTTTGGTTTTGGTCATTATGAACTTGTTCTTCGACACACTGTCCATGGAACATTGGAGTTATTACAAGAGTAACTACTTACAACTGAAGACTCAGAAATTAATCTTTTTTACTATGTCTCTGAATTCAAATACAGATGATCAAAAGGTTTTGAAGTAGCAAGAACTAACCTCCAGTCTGTTCAGTCAAGAATGAAATTGAGGTATGACATACAAAGGATATTTCAGCTGTTTGATAAAGTTTCTTCAGTCTACGAATTTGGTTCTCATAACATTGAAAAGAAAGTAATTGACTTAAATCTCATTATAAATACTCCTGGGAGGAGGAGACAATGCCACATAAGTATGTTAAAATTGTATATAGCCCTGTAAATTATTCAGTCAATTTAGTTGTACCTGTTCCACACAGTGAGGATTTAAACGATGATTTAAAATCGGACTGTAGTGACTTTGATGTAACCAGTCTTCACAGACTGGAAATCTTTGGACAGTCTGGACTACTGCTGCAAGGAAAGAGTTAATTAAAATGAGGGGAGTGTTTATGTTTATCTATATTAAATGTGTTATTTTCATTATAATAGTTTTGTTTGTGAGGATGATTTGGTTAATGATCGTAGTTTTCACTTGAAAGATGAGTCATGTATCCAGTACGTTGATTCATTTATTAAAGTTCCAAGGTTAAGTCGTTCTATAAGTACAAGTAAACATCGCGTGATCCGAGAAGAACACTAGTTTTAGCAATGGCAAGCTAATTAAGTCTTGATTAGCTTGTGTAAACCACGTGACCCTATACTGATAAAGTGATTTCGAAATATCAAAATGATTCATTCAAAGCCTCGTATTACATTCTGTCTATTGCGTATTAGCATTCTACATAAGAGAACTAATACTTACAATTAGGCGTTCTTAGTAGTATTGGAAGTTATTCAATTAGATTAATTCATTTATTTAATTTAATCATTGGTTAGAGTTTCTGTGCTCGAAGTATTCAGTTTAATTGGAAAATGCCCATGTTTTTTTCTATCTAGAATAATCTGGCAGTAAATCGTCCCCGATTGTACATTAGAATTCATCTTGCATTGATTTTACTCTGAAATAAAATCTTAATCCTAGCGAATCAAATAAAAACTGAGTAGTAAATTTAAAGTCAAGACAATACTAAACAACACTTCTCAAGAATACGAAGGGGTTGATCCATATTTGTAAGTCCATAGGGTAGCACTAACAATCGCAAAATGAGTAGTCCAGAAGTTTATATCTGTTAAGCCGGTAGCCAAACCTTTAAAAATTACATATCTAGTGTTTGAAAAGTTATGAATTTATTATAAGGTCTATCGATTTTGGTCAAAATGTTAACACAAATTTGGAGTGTAGCATATTTTCGAGCCATCTGAATGATGTCACTAACTATGTGCACTTCTTACATTATGATGGCAATGCATATTTCGGTTTGGCTTATATGCCTGACCCACTTAATTCAAAACTCAATTTCAGGCAATGCGCATCAGCTAAAATTTTTAAAAGTATCTAAAAAAAAAAAAATCTGGTAAAATTGTTGCTTTGCGCGTATTTGGCAAGATGCTATTACGTGGACACAGAGTATGGTACAAAAAAGACCTGTTTTATTCTCCGGGACTACTGTTAAAACCCCAATGGCGCCGTTAGCATAAATTTCACCATTCTTCCAGTCTAACTAAAGTTTGGAAGGAAGGATATGATTTGCTAAAAGGCTATTTAAAAGGAAAGAATTGATTTGTTAAAAGGGTATCTGAAACAAACCATTCTTTCAAGTAATCAAGATGTTAGGTTTAAACGACTTTCAAAAATTCGGTTTAGAATTAAGAGATGCCACCACTTAATTCAGTCAACGAAGTCGCTCGTCATTCTATTCTTTTTCGGGAGTGTTTCAAACGTAGTGATGTGATACATTCGACAAATTCCGTTAGTGACTAATCTAATAACAACAACATTCGCAGGTGGCGCTGAAATTGATTAGAGAGTTAATGAAGAGACGCAAGTCCTTTTTAAACGGATCTGATAAGAAAAAGCGTGCATTAGATAAAAAATATGACTCAGGCGAATATTGATGATCCGCTGCTGCTCTGGAATACTATGAAGGGTGAAATTGGGCTGAAGAAAGTCTGACATAATGGTGTTGGCTTATAATATTTACAACAGTGACGTCATTAAATCTTGTGTTCCAGCTTTCGGCTGAAATCGGCTGACCCGCACATGTCGCTGGTCAACATTGGATTAATTCGTATACATGTGAAAAATGGAAGGGTTTCTCAGTGGGAGAAATTACATGGCTCATAATGTGATGAACCGGTGACATTATCTGATTGTAATGAAACCCAACGATGTTTAGGACCAATATTGTTCAATTCAGTATTATTCAGATGATTTGGCATATACGACTTTTGCATGTAACGGCGGCATTTGGACTCTTAATTTCCAAACAGCTGCTTAGAGTTATCCCCCTTGCATGAACACTGCATGGAACAGGAATCACCGTTGCCTAATTACTAAATTCACCGAATGTAAAATGCGGCCACAACATTTATTTGCCTCTTTCTGCCTGATGGTCTCAGTTCTGTCTCCGCTATAAAGTTGCCAAATACGGAAAATTAGGAAAAGAA
Source organism: Megalonaias nervosa (assembly GCA_016617855.1). NCBI lineage: Eukaryota > Metazoa > Mollusca > Bivalvia > Unionida > Unionidae > Megalonaias > Megalonaias nervosa. Next base: position 93,498 of record JAECUM010006202.1, read on the forward strand.
AGAAAACATGAAAGATAAAACAATACTTTAGAATACCAAATCATTTGGAGGAAAAAATAAAGCCAGGATATCTTATTTTGTCATCTGATGTGAAATCGTTCGCATACAAGTCTGAATTCTTTATCCTTTAAAACCTGAAAGCATGACCTCCGGCCAAAAAAAGATCATCAAGTTACAATGTACTTTCTGATCATCGTCTCTTATCAATCTGAAATTTACATTTTATTCTGAAGTTCAATTTTAACAGCAGGTTTAAATTTCATTCATAATCTTTATGTATTTTGTCTTGATCCAGTCTACAAGGCTATCGCTTTATCTTGTGCACATTCGACGCTTTTATTACGTCAAGATGAGGAAAAATTTATGATCATAATGTATTCACATATTGCAATAATCTTTTTACTAATGCAATTTCTTTCCAGGAGGAAGACATAATGAACGAAATCATTATGAACGGTCCTGTTCAAGGTAAGTAATGTATTATAAGTATGGTATAGCCCAATTTTACAGGAGCCAATAGATCCATTATTATTATAAGATCAAATTTCTCAGACTGCCTCGGCTGTATCTGTATAGATTCGAGTCCATGTTGTATGTCCAAGAAAGCTTAAGAAGAGCTGGTGACGAAAACAAGATCCAAAAGGCAGATAGTAACGTCAGTACTTGGAAATGTTTGCAAATACTTAGTACCTGTCGAAAAAGACTTTAGTATTAATTGCCTTGGCTGAATGTATGCTATTTTCTCTTCTCCCCAGCATCCTTTAAGGTGAAGGAGGACCTTTTTATGTACAATTCTGGAGTATACCAGCACGCAAACCTGGGCGAAGATAATATGCCCTACAACCGGAAGAGGGAGTATCACTCCGTAAGAATTATAGGGTAAGCATGCACATTCTACACATGCGTTACTATGTTTACACACACACCAGACAGAGATGAATAGCGAAAAGTGCTATCCCTGGATCCAACATGTGGATGCATTTTAATGTCAAGTGAAATTATTATATATTGAGAAAGAATATTGTGATACAGGTTAGAAAATTTGTTAGTTCGGTCCCTACCAAGATTCGAACACATTTTGCGGGTAAAGGCAACAATCGCATTGCTTGCACGTACCAACTACTCTACCGCCTCGACCATGCACTCCTCCCCAATAATAGGATGAAACTTCCTCAAGTAAGACAATAACCTGCTATTGATAAATAGTTTCTATCAATACAGATGTATTTTTCATTAGGCCTGTCTTAAAAATTAGGTCATATAATATGCGCCATCCAATAATTTTAATGAAATGTTAGAGTTAGGCCATACAATATATGACCGTCCAATAATGATAATGAGATGCTAAAAATTAGGTCATACAAAATGCACCATCCAATATTATTAATGAGATGTTAAAAATTAAGTCATAGTGTGCACCAACAGTAATTTGAATGAAATGTTAGAAATTAGGTTATACAATATGCACCTTCCAATAATTTTAATGCAATTTTAAATGAGATTCAGTTAAATGTCCCACTGCTTAATTTCCAGGTTAGCTACTGGTTTTTGTGAACTCAGATAAATGTCGTACTGCTTACTTTCCAAATTAGCTAGTCTTTTGTGAACTCAAAATTTTGTCTTTTGTTTCCTTTTCAGATGGGGTGTAGATGGAACAAGTGGACTGAAATATTGGGTAGGAAATTCATGATAGGCTTTATTTACACTTGTTTCTCGATCACTTATCAATTGAGGAATTCACCATTATCAATGCATAACGTCATGTGTTGTAAACGCGCAACGTCCGAGACATCAGAATTTATTTCAAAGTATTTTTTTTTACACTATTATGTGGTTTAAATCAATATAAAATTAGTATGTGAATAATAGTCTCTTACATTTATGTTAGTTTTAAATAAAATTTATGAAACTCGTCTGAAAGTGTTTGTTAAAATCTTGCATTCGTTCCATAAATTTCATTTGAAATGAGCACTCGAGTAGTATGATAATACCAGTTTGGGATTTTCGTTTTGATTTAGGTAGAACCCTTATACTATCCCAATCCCCAATGACTTTGTCCTCACGTCACACGCACATACACGCGAGCCGCTAAACAAAATTACTATGAGATGCCCCTCAGTAGGGTAGAAGACTTCAACCTAGATTAGTAACCAGACAAGCCAATATTACCATACTACTATACACGCCTCTGAGATTGTAACATAAGCTATGTCCACATCAACGTTCGCGTGGTAAAAAAAACTGATCCGGTTCAACATAATCGGTACACCGACCGGTTACATCAACTAGATTGCGAGTTGTCTTGTTTAGCCAGTTCCTTTTCGATTTCTTGTTTAGTTTTACCTAACGATTACTCTGGCAACCGTTTCCCTGCTTTTGACCATTGTTGTTCCATTAAACGTTTCATGATTTTTGTAGCAAAGCAGTTGAAACCATAGTATGTGTTATGAACTTACGTAATCCCATCCCAATATTTTTGGCCGTTTCTGATAGTGTTATATCCATCTCTCTTGTCGATATCAGATTTTTAATGGACTTATCGATTATAGGTTGTAGATCTTTTTGGTTGGTACCAAAAGTTGTTTTTGTTTTAAGGCTGAGCAGAATTTGCTATAATCAGGCTGAGCTGATTCCATATGTTTATTGGAATTCTTTCTTTTGCAGGAACGGAACTATGCGGGCGTTGTATTTCCTCAATAATTTGCGACAGACGGTCTGTATGTTTAATTGGTATTTATATAATTTTTACGTTACAACAGATGACTTTATGTGTGTGAGGAGACCTCAATGGTTTTCCATGTCAACCGGCACCATCACAAACTCCGTTATGGTAAGTATTTATCCTCAATGGTCATCCATCGAGTACAGCTTGGCAATTGTGCTGAGACTACTCTGTACCGAGAGAAGTTCTGAATAGACAAGTAGTCGCAAATGTGGCCCTTTCGAGTTTATTTTACCGGCACCGACTTCGGCACCAGTTACTGTCACCACAACAACAATTCCGATTGATGTTGCTTTGATAGTCGTCGTTGTTGCTATTCCCACTACACCCAGACCAACGGTGGTTGCCGCGGCTATTCCATAAATTTCATTGGCGACAATACACATGCGTGGCTCTATTGTTGATTTCATCAGCTGTTGTGGGTCTGTCGTAGTTCTTTTGTTAATAATATTATCGCGAAGGATAATTGCTCGACCATTTTGCCATGTTCACTTCCAACCACATACCCTTTTAATATTACAATGGTCATGCAATCATAGAAAATATCTACCTGGAGGTATATTTATATTTCCAGCGAGTGTGCGTTCTTGGGGCCTGGTATTACATTCATATAAAACCATTCTGATAATGCTATAAAATAATATCCGAAATGATCGTTCCCGCCTTCGCCCAAAGAATGTACACGGACATGTGTCCTTGTTAAATAACAGTTGAGATTTTTCTCTTCTCGATTAAGTGAATAGACGGTTAACGCATTCCATGGGGAATGTACCGGGGGTAGATTTGTCGATGAACTCCACCTCATCATCGTAGAAATGATCCCTTAGTGCTTTTATGCCTGGCTTTGAAAGTCGAGCCAGATGTCTTGGGTGGGTTACTGGTTTAACTTCTGCAAGACCTCACTCATTGACAGTGGTGAAAATATCATGGAACTTTCCATTTCGGTGATTATATTTTCCAATAGTTCAAGTTATAAATAAGCGGTGCACTGACACCTTGTAGAGTACTTATTTGCCATGAAAATTCTCGAACGGTCATTTGTGTTGATCTTTTGGTCATCGTGAGGAATGAAATCGTAAAGGTTCCGGCAGATCCTGTTAAGGCTGTCAAACAATCGTCTATGGCCACTGAGGGACTCAGTCGAGGCATCCAAAGGTAAGTTTGGTTAATACAACGTTACCTTCAGTGACATCGGCACCATGCCAAATTGCATCGTTGTTTTTTTTTTTTTCTTTTAGGAGTTAACGTGACTGTGTGTTTGGACTCAAAAATTATCTTACGGACGTCACTACAGACTCCAAATATATATGAGACTGGAATCGTACAGGAAAGCTTCCCACGCTCGTTAAACTGTTTTCTTTGAGCTGCAAACCCAAGATAAAATTAGCGCTAGGAAATATTAAATTTGTTACAGTATTTATAGCTGCGGGGGCAACTGCAAGGTCTCTGTGCTGTCATTTCTTAAGATGCTGATGATTTTCAAGTTCTGTTGAGTCTTTGACCAACATCATATACCGGCCATCGGATCTTACATAATCGTCGCTGTACCTGGCGAGTCTGAGTTGTAGCAATGTCAGCTTTCTCCAAACAGTCTTCGATTTATGTTCCGTCAATGAGATAATGTTCGCAGTTGAACGACTCCAAGATGCCACTGTTGATAAAATATTCTTAGTCGTTGTCGCTGTGTGCAGCATTGTTGTCTCTTTGTACAAGTTATCCTTGGACTTCAAAAATGCTTCGCACCAAAGAAAGTACAGAAATATATCATGTACTCGAAGGTTTATTGGCCCTTCCTGGTCTGGTACGCTATCATCGTACGCAGATATTGGAATCATGGACGCTTCAATCTCGCAATATAGACGCGTTCATGTTAAATGCGGGATCGGATACATCTTTGGACTGAGCCATAATTTATATGTTATGATTTTGTTTAATCCCTCGTGCGAGAAAATCGTAAACAGCTCCCCATTATCAGATTTGCAGTCGTCAAATCGGTTATATGTTGTTGACCTGCTTCACTGATAATTTTACTTTGCAGGTGAATCCGGGCAAAGAACTTCTGAAGCTGTTGTTGCGTTATTAACAAAACATAAGTGTGCAGGTTCGTGCTGTACGTGTTAATATCTGGCTGTACACATTGGGAACGACTACATGGACAGTCCACATTCATATCGACGACAAGATCCTTATTACACAATCACATGTAGAACTCTTTTTTATGTTTTTGGAGCCTCCAATCATGATTTCGAATTTTCCTACGACATTTTTATGTTGTACAAAAAGTGGATAATCTTTCATGTACTCACTGCTATCAAACACGTTCACAAGTGATGTCTCGTCCGTGTTCGCGTAAACATTCCGTTGTGCTTCATAACCTGCATGGGTATGATGGCTACTTCATAATGTAAACAATCTCAACGGCATCGAATGCTCCAATAAGCGTCATCTTCATCAACATGGAAAATAACTGACGTTCAGGCTCGGACAGCTGCAGTTCTTTGACTCGCTGAAGTTTCTCAATTCCAGCCTGGAAAACTCGTGAGCAACAACGCAGTAGGATGCGGGACTTACCATGGCAACGGTCGTTTTACAATCACTCGTCGATAGGTGGTGCCAACAATGGAACGTTTACCTTACATACTCGTATAGGAATCTCTACATACGAGTACATGAGCGATTTGAACAAGTTTGCTGAAACTCAGTTGACACTTACTGAGGCATTCCATTCGTCGTCGCCTCGTGAAGGTATTTCCGCTAATGAATGCGTACACGCAATGTCTGATCCGTGTTTGGATGTCAATACCTTGCCACTATCATGATCTGTATTTGAAAACAGATATGCTTCTGCTCGCAGATGTTTTTGAGACTTTTCGTGATAAAGGCATGCGCGAGTACAAACTCGATTCTGAGAACTAATTTTCATCTCCGGAAATGGCTCGGGACGCGTTGTTGTATAAAAGCAAGTTTGGGTTGAAACTGCTAACTGATATTGATCAGCATCCGCTTATGGAACGTAGTCTCGCTACGCTCGCGCGAACGGTTAATTTGAATCACTAGACGATAATGCAACTAATGCCTGTTGGTCAGTTTCAGTGGATTGATCCAGCACACATACATGTGGGTAAATGCATACGACGGTATAATATAACAGCGACATCGGGTACTTTTATGAAGCTGACCTAGAGCATCCAGACGAGTTTCCCACGGCCACAACGATTATTCGCTAGCATCGGAAGAACTGTCAGTGCCGGGTGAGTGACTGCCCAATATCAATGAGAAATTACTGATGATCCGGAAAGCAAGCTTACAGAATGCGTCAAGCTTATCCTGAATCTTCGAACTAAAACAACTGTGTGGTACACTTCCGTATTTTGCATTTATATCTACGATTGGGTAGGAGTATTGCAAAGTCCACCGAGTGTTGCAGTTTCGCCAGAGCGTATGTATGGCCCTGCATAAAAATGAATACGAATGTGTGCACATAGGCCCCAAATTAGTTCGAAAAAGATTTCGTTAAGCTCATAGACAACGTTCTGAAGCACTACGGAAATTCGTGCTTTGTTATGGATAAATTCTCAGATGTAGATTGCATTTGCTATGTGCATCTCCTCTATACGTGCTAGTAATGTGACAGCGATCACGAATTTTGGCATCAGTATCAAAAAGGACCAACACAGATGCAGCAACGAGTGGCTGCCGCGAACGCACGAATGCCACAGTTGATCATAACTGTATCTGCAGGCAGGGTGAACTCTTGTCCGATACATTTCGCTGTAACCTCGAGAGATTTAAGAGACAACTCAAGGGAGTCCTGGCCACGATACAACATTGGTGACTCAGGTTGACTACAGTATTGCGAAGCCTACATGGGATTTGTTCAGCTAGTTATGTTGTATTTGACTGAACCTCGGGGGCATCCAAACATTAAAACATTCAAAATCCGTGTAAACGACATACAGAACATTCATCTTCTGTTGCACCGATGTAAATTTCAGAATATTTAAGCTAGGTCCTGGCATGATTGTACGCTGTGGTTTTTCACTGATTCTGCTTAAGTAAACCTCACAGTTCGTGAGCAGCTGATGGGTGATAAATACGTGCATGCAACGTCTACATGGACATTTACTAACCTCGTAATTACTATCCCGTAGAAAACCTTTTACCTACATATAATCATCCCACACGTCTGGTCCGTGTAACAATAATAAATCAGTATTAAACCGCCTGAATGTGTATATGGATTGTTGAATCAGCTGCAGGCCTTTATTCCAAAATACACATTAACAGCACTATCAGGGTTAAGATGCTCATCTTCTTGACGTCGGTAACTGGTACTGGAAATTCAATGTTAGTAAACTTTCGTTTTTTTAGGTATTGTTTGTATTTTGGTTGGTCGTTACAATCGGTCGTGGGATACAGCACAGACAAAAGTGACAATTTAAAACAATTACTGTCATAATTATCGCATATAATGCTGTCAGTTATAATTACGAAGGATGCATAATTCTCTGAGACGTAATTTGGTTTAAAACAATCTCTGTGCATTCTAGTCTGTCGTTTGGCACACTAGGGGCTCATATGAGCTTGCAAATTCAAACCGCCGTAATTGAAACTGACCACACACGTCTGTTGGCTGTCTCGTGTACGTGGACGTGTGCTTGTGTCTGCACTCGCGTCATACTCTTGTCATACTTGTATTTGTACTTGTCAAGTGGTCGGAGTTTATGTTACAATTTCAAATATGTCTATAGTAGGATGATAGTATCAGTTTGTTTAGTCACTGATCTAGGTTGAACTCTTCTATCCCACAGGAATATCCGCTGGCATTGGCGCCTTCTATTGACTATGTTTTGCGGGTTAGCGCTCGCGTACGCATGCGTGCGTGCTTGATGTGAGGACAAAGTCATGGGGGTAGAAGGCTTTGACATGAATCAATAACAAATATCTCAACCGCTATTATTATACAACTTCTTGTGTAAGCTCCTCTCTATGAGTTGCTCCCAACCTAATTTAAGTTGTATTTTATATACGTATTTCTAGCTGTGTGCCAATTCGTGGGGTCCAGCCTGGGGCGAAAGTGGATACTTCCGAATCCTTCGTGGAAACAACGAGTGTCAGATCGAATCATTTGTCATTGGTGTATGGGGGAAAGTTAACGGAGATGTCCAACTAAGTCAGCTTTTAGAATCCTTTAGACTTGAACGACAAAGAAAAAGGTTCCGACTGGAAGACCAAAATGGCCGCAGAAGAAGACGACATCTTAAGCGTAAACTGCAGCATAACAAACATAGGCATCGTGACAGCAATAAATAAAGCTATACCATGGCAAATTTTTATAGCATTGCTATTTGTGGCTTTTTGATTTTAGACACTGCATTTTTAAATTACTTTTGATAACCTTGTTCACATTCAATCTGACTGCATAAGAGCTTGAGAGTGTTTTTGCTTCTCCGCAGAAAGAAAGAATTCGAGTCACAGTAGAATTGATATTGACTAGATGTATCAATTTAACATCCTGTAAATACCTGTTTTTCCAAATATTAAATGTGAGTTTTAATTACTTAAGATGATTCCGTAACGGTTGCATTGCAATTCGGCATATGGGCAGTTTATTTTCTTGTAGCACAATAAAAGTTGAAAGAACTCTTACAGTATACTAGGTGCGTATTTAATGTCTTATCTGCGTACAAATTATATATATATATATATATATATATATATATATATATATATATATATATATATATATATATATATATATATAGTTTAACTGGCGCTACTGCAAAATGGTTTTCATTACTAATTCTATATTGCCACACAAAGGCTTTGGAAGCAACACTTTTATCACAAAGAGACTCTCAAGGGTTGATAATGACGGTGAGAAAGAAGCTAACCACATTGCATGTTCGATCATAATATTTACAATGGATAATCGTGAAAGCGCTGGCTTTTCTACGTGAAGGTTTTAGTTCCTAAGAAACTTTGTTTCATCTGATAGAAGTATTAGTAAAAATGGAGCTTAACCAGCTTTCACCAAATGAGAGCTACCAAATTTTTCAACGCTTCTTGGTTTTTGTGATAATTTTTATTTTCACACTGGCGCCATGACTTATAGTTATAGTATTATTTCTTCTGTGGTGGTGCCTCTAATATCTTTTCAAGTCGCCTTTTATCTTAATGATTAAGCTTATCTTTCTATCAGGGTGCAGATTTTTATTTGCCAAATAATGATTGTTGAGGTTAGAAGAAAATGCTTGTTTGCACCCATCGCCTTCACTCAGAAATAAAAGAATCCTGAATTTACTAAATGGATTAAGTAAAATAGACTGATCTGGAAATGCTCATTTGTGTCATTGAACCTGCAGTTGTTTGATTCTACAAAAAGTAATATTACCTAATACAATGAAAACTTAGCCTGGTTCAGACTGTGAACATTGTACTTGACCCTTTTTGTTTCAAGTTTCAAACAACAGCGTTGAATCATTTCTGCGTTAAAAAACATTGCACGGATGAGTAGTGCAAGGAACAGTCGATGTAATTTTTATCTAGCGCTCCAAATACGACAAATAACTTGGTTCAATTTATTTAACGCTCAAGAAAGACAAATAACTTGTTTCAATTTTGAAATGGAAATATATGCTGTATATTATGACCCAGTTACTGATGTAAAATAATACTCTCTTATTCATCATATAGTGAATTTCTATACAAAATAAACAAAATGCTGGATTTCTTGATTTATGTTGTTTAAACGCGTGTGTATTGTGTTTAAACACGTGTGTGTATTGTATATACATCTTAAACTGATATCTACGTTCCTATTCATTTTACAACGAGGCATCTTGCGTTAAAATCTATTTATATAAATATATGTGGTGTTGTAATTTCATTTGCTTGTCGTTGGACTGTTCAGTCCAATCAAAAGACGGCTGTCATAGTACGAATAATTCTTAGAGATTTAAAATAGTTGGAAAAAACAAAGTTTGAGTATATAACTTGTACGGCTCCTTGGATATATCATGGTTCATTTGGCGGAGGAAGGAGGCTCTACAACAATTTCGGGAGGAAGTCGGCATTACAATATTATATATATATATATAGTGGTTCCTTTGGGGAGGAACGCGGCATTACAACATGTCGGATATATGATGGTTCCTTTGGGGAGTAAGACGGCATTACAACATATTGGATAGATGATGGTTCTTGTAGAGAGAAAAGCGGCATTACAACGCCTTAATTTTTGTTGCATAAATACGTCATAACGGTGAGAATAAGTGGTAATGATCTGGAACGTATGTGGCATGTGTCATTATTTTTAAGGAACGTTAAATAAACCCCGAACAGTAGGTCTGAGAGACCCTGTGTTAGTGCGCGTTCATTACCAGGTGCACTCCAATTGTGGCAATACTGGTAAGATACTGAAATTAGAACCAGATATCAACTGTTAAGCAACGTTGAATACACGGAGCAAACCAGATTGTGTTTACGATAAACACTACTTCCAAAGATGATCCCCCCTGCAAATTTGGTCTCGATGGATGTTTCAAAATTTACACCACGGTCAGAGAAGATGAATAGTCAATGTGGATCCTATACGCATTGTTTCATCATAAACTGTGTATTTAAATATTACCAACTGTTTTTCAAAAATTGCTTTAGAAAACAGTAAACCTTTGCCTTATCTCGAGTTGAGCTGCGTAACTCATAAGTTACCATGCAAATGGATAGACTAATGTGTTTCATTTTGCATTTATCATGCTATTTAAAACTTTACTAAAATAAATGCAGACGATAAAATCGCCAAATCTGAATAAAGCGAATGATCATGCAGAAAAAGATACCGATGGCATTTTAGTTAACGCTTCTGTAGAGCATGAGCAAATAAACAATGCAGAGTGAGCTCGAGTTTCCTTTTTGTATCTTAAATAAATAATGGGAGATAGCTACACTGTATTACGTTCAACAATTATCAGAGAGGTTATACGAATAGTTCTCATGTTTAACAGGAGAACAAATGTATATAAGCTTATACGCTTGGACGGGATAAAAGTCTGGACTGTTTGTTTACACGTTTGGATGGGATAAAAGTTTGGTCAAATCAAGTTATGTTAAAGAATAACATTCAGAGATTAAAAGTGTACATTTATTCATTTCAAAACATAAAAATGTATGATCCAATGTTTCTGAAAAGATCAAGATGTTTGAACTACCTCTAAAGATGATAGCATTGAAATACGTCGCATCAATCCTGAGAACACGATATGCGAAACTTTAGGAAGAAATAACAAATTACGTATTTGATGTGAATAAATGAAAAAAGTGTGTATTAGTCGAACTTTACTGAACAATTTAAAGATTTCGTAAACTCTATAAGGCCGATCTGCTATAATTCGACGAAAGCAGGGATAGAGTTACCGAGCACAGAGTTAAGACAGAACACGGTGACTCGGTATATGGTATATGAAGTAGCTGTAACTGAGCAAACCGTAGGGATGGTAGAAGTTTATATAAATCCAAAATCATCCATGTATTTGATAGCAATGAAATATACGTTGAATTTATTGACATTAAATTTATGTGTGTTAGACGTCGTTCTGTTAACTTCATGATAACATCTAAATACAATTTATTAGGCATGAGGTATTCTCTATGTATTTTTATACCGTTTTAAATGACTGCTATAGAAAATATTTAAGACATATTCTGTACGATTTTGAAAACCCAGTTGCTTGCACAAATATAAATCAATTATAGAAGAAATGAAACGCGACATACATACATAAGACAAAATACGATGAAATGAAGTAACAGCAACTAGAAGCAAAATATCCCAACATGGTGGTCAATGTTTGGAATGTTCGTCTAAAAATTATTGCTTTTAAGAAATATTCAAAGAGAAAACATATAACAGCATTGACCAACATATACATGATAAATTTACAGTTTAAAAGCCAAATCTGCTATGTGTATTGACACCTGTATACACAATGTGGTATGGACAATGATTCCACAACTACTGTTTTATTTACCCATTCTTACAATGGGACGACTGCTATTACTGTGCTTAACTAACACTGTGCAATTACACCGTACACGCTAACTGTATAAGATTATTCACATAGTAAATATGCCATAACAGGAATGAATTTATGAAATCATGTTGATCTCATAACAGAAATGAGATTATAGAATGATGTTATTCATATAACAGACACTTGGTTATGAACACTCAGACTATCACTTCTACGCTTGCAAAAGCTACACTATGTCAAAACGATGACCCATCAGAGAATGCAAACTGGACTGGAATCACCATGACTTTCCTACAGGCAAGTCTCAAGAACTGCATCACACAGCCACGCCCAAAGGAAAGCCAAGGCCAAAGGAAATCAGTTTGGAGTCAACTAATATGATATTCCCTTCTGTTAATAAGAAAAGTGCCGAGATCTATGGGCCCTTTCCAGATACAGAAAACTGCATAAATATTAGCTGCCTTAACAATGGCATGCACACGAACAAAAGGAGTGGCATAAATTCATTTCTGTGTTTGTTTCAATTTGACAGAAGATATTGAAACTATTGAGAACGATTAACTTGTCATCATTAGATTTTAAGAGTCCAAACTTTAGTGTATTTCTTTATATTGATTAGAACAGGAGTCCCAATGAATGCTTTGCTATTGTTCCTGGTGTCATCTTGATTGGACAAATCAAACGTTTCTTCTTGAGACGAATGGTCACGAAATCTCTACATTAATGATACTTGTCGAGGCAGAGAAAGCATTACTATTCTTAAGATGGTATTACCTGACAAACAAAATTACCATGAACCTGTTAAACGGGAGGAACAGAACCACCTACATGTGTCCAACTCACACTATTGCAAAGTAAAGGTACAAATCGCATTACGTAACAAATCAGCAAGCACGTTTTATTTGCATTCAAATGCATTTACATAAATTCAAAGCTACGCAACCATGTGACATACTGATTTTTATACGACGGGTGAATTTGTCAGAGAGAAATTTAATCAAGGTTGGGTGTTTCCTACGTTTAATAATAGAGTAATTTTGCCAGGATAAGCCATGTGGTAGCAACCGCAGTCATCAAGTTCGATCTTGCATATCGTTAACTACTCATAATATCGTCTACAATCTTACTCCATATAAATTCATCACTCCTAGATACCCGTCCAAATCAGCATTTGAATAGCACAATGCTCGATGACTTCATCAGCTAAGTCTACAAACTACGTCTGTAGCCAATATAGTAGTAAGATAATAGGCTGATCCTAAACCAAATGCGGATTCTGGAGCAGAACTCCAAAACAAATATTAGGACCTGCTGGATTAACCTTTTTTGCTGATATAATATGAAGACCCCACCCCTTTATTTGTTGGAGAAAGAATAAACCTTTTTTGCTATAAATTTCATATTAAAAAATGAAATATTTTATATAATGTATAATAATTCAGTCCGACATGTTGGATTTGATCTAACAAACAAATTTTGTAAGAGATTTGATTCAAAAAAATCAGCCTCAAGTTATACTGGCATAAAACCTAATATAATAAATAATTGTATCAAAAATATTGGATATCATATATCACCAAAATATGGGTCAGTATGGTTGTTTGCAACTGAAAATGACGAACGAATAAGAGGTTGGTCAGATGATTTGATGACATTTATTGACAATATGGTTGATATTTTATTTGATAATGATATTTCTAAAGCTAAAAGTCAAAAATAATCAGCAGCGATGACGTTCGTCTACCATTCCACTGGGGTCCCTTCTGCCTGTAAAGCCTTTTTTTTTCATTTGGTTAAGGTCTATCTTATGACCCACAGGCACTCTTTCATTGGTTAAGACCTGTCTTATGGTCCACAGGCACATTATTGAGACTTTTTTATCCGGCGAACATTCTTTCTGAATGTCCCTATGTGAGTACCCTTCAGTGAGGTCACAAGGTCACGAGCTCACATCACCCTGCTGTTTATTTTTGGATGATACAAACATATAGGACGAAACATACATAAACGGGGGATTTACCTACGTCCAACAGATTTTGTACACTCTCCCCATGATAACCTCGAGGAGAGTCCAAAGTACACCCACCACGTGGTTACATGGTGGAAGAGTGTATTATTTTTCTGTTGGGCTTCGTACCCCCAATTATCTTAGAAAAATTGGTAATCCAGAACCTACCCACCGACATCTGCCTGTTACGGGAATCGAACCACAGACCTTCAGTACGAGAATCCAACATTCCTGCAATGAGCTATGAAATCCGGTTACATATATATATTCGAGAAATTACTATATACTTACCAGTTATCTGATTTTGAATAACATTTCATTTTCAGATTTTGGAAATATA
>JAECUM010006203.1:0-55522 GCA_016617855.1 Megalonaias nervosa
TTTTCAAATGCAAATATAAAACATAAACAAGACAAACAAATAAAACAGAACAACCGTTGTGTTTGCAAAACTTTGCATGACTGTTTCTACAGGAATGAAACCTTTAAATTTATTATGTTTCAACTAGTTTACTTCGACTAGTTGTGGATGCTGGAAAATATTTTATATTGACCTAGAAATCGATGGGCCGTAACGACATCTGTTATTTTATATAAGGCAAAGAATGAGTAATTCTAAGTAAACAAGATTATATACCTTCCAAATGACCTAGGTCGCAATAACCATTTTCTGAAAATACTCACTCAACAAATAGGAAATTTATATTTATTTATAATTCAAATCCCTGTTAAATCGTCAACCTTTGTGTCAACTATCCAAGAGATACCACTGCGCATCGCATTATTCAATGCCCAATCAGTAGGACCACCAGAAAAGCGCACATAAATAGTTAATTTTATCAACGATCAGAATATCGACGTCTTTTTCCTGACAGAAACATAGCTAAAAGCATCAGGCGATGAACCCAAGTGCGCGGATCTAACACCAACCGGGTTACTCCATCAAGTCGTTCTCCCGCCACTCTCGCGGAGGTGGAATTGCTGTCATCGCAAAGAACTCCATGATCAACCGTCTTAACCACACTACAACCTTCAATTTCTACCACACATCGTTTGAACTAGTCCAAACCACACTCACACTGGAACAAAGGTCAGTCCATTTTTTTCTGCCTCTACCGCCCTCATCCGAGTAGAAAAAAACAAGCTGACTGAATCTCTCTTTTTGGAGCAGTTTCCGAATCTCCTGGAGTATGGAAATTCGATAGGTGGCAACCTGATTATTCTTGGAGATTTCAACTTTCACTTTGACTGTCCTGGAAACCCATACACATCAAAACTCCTAGATTCCATTCACGTTTTCAACCTCAAACAGTCAGTTAGCCGACCCACCCATAAACATGGTCACATTTTAGACTGGATTCTTTATAGACCTGATGATAATATTCTACAGTCCTCCCTGGTGTCCCACGAACTTGCATCAGATCACCTCTACATTATATGCCATCTTGACGTATCAGTCCCTAATCCTCCACCTTTATTTGCTACTAAGAGAAACCTCCGTATGATAGCAGAACCCAACTAATGCATGACATCCAAACAAACTTAACAACTAGCTTACTTCTTACAGCAGAACAACCCGATAACTGCCTGAATTCATTGCTTGACAAACATGCCCCAGCAATCAAGTGCAGAGTATCGGTTCAAAAGTGTTCTCCGTATAGCAGTGTTAGGGACAGCTTCTCACTGCTAAAAGAGACCGCCGTAAAGCTGAGAGGCTTTGGCTTTCCACCAGACTCATTATTCATAAGCAAATCTATGAAGCCGCTAAGAAGAATGTCATAAACATAGTCCATGCAGCGAAATCAGCCCACTACAGTACTAAGATCACGGAAAGTTCCAGCTGCAAAGAGCTATTCGAGATTACTAACAAGCTAATGTCAAGGAACAAATGTACACCACATCCAACTACCTTCTCTCTAGTCGACCTTCCGGACCTGTTTGAAAATTTCTTGTGTGACAGCATTTGGCATAATAGACCATGATATATTACTTGACCGTCTCCAGCATGTATTTGGCATTCAGGATACAGCCTTACTATGGTTCAAGTCCTACTTGGTCAACAGGACACAAATTGGAAAACACTCCAGCCCAGTTGATCTATGTTGTGGTGTTCCACAGGAGTCTGTTCTTGGACCTGTTCCCTTCATTCTATACACTCGGCCACTCTCAAGTGTCATAGATCATCATCCAGTGTCTCACCAATTGTATGCTGTTGACACCCAAATATACAAATCTAGCCACCCAACCGAAGTTGAAGCTAGCATCCAAGGTGTAGAGAGGTGCATTTCATTACTCATGTGAAATCATAGATGATATGTAACAAGCTGCATATGAATGATGATAAAACTGAAGCCATTGTGATTACAACACAAGACTTTCTCATTCACATCCTTTACCTCAAACAATAAATATCAGCAACACCAACATTAAATTCACACAGTCAGTACGAAACCTAGGTGTTACTCTCGACAGTAGTTTCTCAATGCACCAACATGTCATGAACATATGCAAGGCTGCATATGTTGAGCTGAGACGCATCAGCTCCATTCGCAAGTTTCTTTCAGTTGATGCCACTAAAACACTTGTGTGTTCCTTAGTACTTTCAAGACTGGACTATTGTAACTCAATTCTGTCTGGTTCGTCTCAATATCTACTCCAGAAACTTCAAAAAGTTCAAAACACAGCTACTCGGATCATCCTTAGAGTACCACGATCTGAGCACGCCTCCCCCCTGCTCTGTACCCTACACTGGCTATCCATTCGATCCAGTGTTACGTGTAGGCTCGTACAAATGTAACAGAAGAAAAGAGTGAAGTCAACAAGCTTTGTATATTTTAACAAAATAATTTATTTCTCTAGAAAAAAATGTAAAAATTGGTAAATAGGACTTACAGTTTGTGAATATAATCCAAAATTTAATCCTAAGAATGAAAAACACAAGTCCTATCACTAAATAGTTCTATTAGAATCCAGGTTCGAATCTCGACGACGTACAAATATGGAAGGCGATGACGTCAGATGTGGTCCAATGTACGAATATCAACAATTCCTCAATTGATTCTCAGTTTGTGTTTCCGAATAATTCCAGAATAAATTTCCATGAATATCTTTCGGAATTTTTTTATAAGAAAGTCAACTTGTTGAGTTTCCAGGAGAATAAATTATTAAATCCAAAAGTCAGATGAAAAACAAACAATCTGGCAATAAATAAAAAGAAACACCTTGTACCTTCAAGATGTTAAAACGACTCTCCCAGAAGAATATTAAGAATGCGTATTTAAACCCCAAAAACATCACTTCAAGTCTCGCGAGATGGGTCATGTGGTCGCTTACTACAAGAAAACTATCACGTACGCCAGTGTAGCCCCACTTAAGAACCAATCACAAAAAGCGTTGTTACACATGGTGATCACGCAAGGAAAGTATGGCCCTGATACTGACGAATCATTTTAACTGCCTGTTTATGTTCTTGCCAGCCCAAGACGAACTAGGTTAACTAAAAATAATTCTCATGTAACACTTTTACGTCTTAAATAAATAACATTTTGTAAAAGAAAATATCTAATTACTGAAAAAGAATTTTGAATCCTTTCAATAATTATTACAATAAAATGTAATGAAACAAAACTAAAATAAAAAGAATTTTAAAATTAACACACAAGCAATTTAATTACATATACGTAACACCAGAATTAAACACAAAATTTGTTCTCTGTGCTACGTTTCACTGACGGGCTCCAGTCCAACATACCTATCCGACCTCACCCATGTGTACACACCAGCAAGATACTTACGCTCCTCTTCTGACACTCGTATTCTCATTATTGCCACTATGAAAATGAAATCATATGGACAACGTTTTTATGCATACCATGGACCAGCAACGTGGAACGAATTGCCCACTGAACTTAGACACAAAGACACAGTGATCTCATTCAAGAGCGCTCTTAAAACTCACCTATTTCAACTGCAAGAACAGACTTAAAGACCTAATAATGTTTCCTTCCCTTAAATATTTTCAGCATGTTTTCTGTTTTCTAATTTCGTGGTCTTTGTTTTTATTTTTGTAATTATATAATTATATGTGTTTTTTAAGTGTTGTCAAATGTTGTAAAGCCCTTAGAGCTTCTAAAGATTAGGCGCTATACAAAGTCCCCATTATTATTATTATTATTATTATTATTATTATTATTATTATTATTATTATTATTATTATATTCTGGAAGTTTCTAAGGTCAGAATCAAGACTGTATCTTTAACTCAGATCGAAGTAAACATGTTTACCATTAATAATTTTCAGAATATTTAATCTATGATCTTAGATAAATATTAGCTATGTATTGTATTGTTTACAAAATAAATGTCACTGGTCAGGTAGACAATTGACTTGATTTTGAACAAGGTAAAGTACAAAGTACACACACACACACACACACACACACACACACACACACACACACACACACACACACACACACACACACACACACACACATATATATATACTATATATATATATATATATATATATGTATACATATATATATATATATATACTCATATATATACTTATATATATATATATATATATAATCATTAAGAAAAGCCAACAAGTGATGCAAATATACATTAAACTCTGATGAATGTTGGATAACACCCATCTTTGTAAAGACTATCATACAATCTATGATTTTAACCTCCAGTCTTGAGCTCTGTTTCCAGTAGGGGAAATATTCAGTTGCCTCGAGTCTTGTAGAGCATTCTAACTAAATATTTTCAAACGCTATGATGGTTAAACTTCTTGTAATTAATTTTTTCGAAACTTAAGACAAAAGGCTAGCATACTATTTGCAATAATATATTGTCCTTAGAAATTTATATTTAAAATGACTGTATCCTTCTTCGAATCTAAAGGTTCTAGAAGAATAAACGTCGAACAAATAAACTTTTCGAATGAAAAGCGAGTGTGAATAAAGCAATGTCTGATTGGCCAAGTATCAGTCACACATCCGTTAGTCCCAGCAGAACGGGTGGAAGGCCTGGGGATCTACTGGTAGAAATAGGATGCCGTGGGCTCCGAGCGTAGACCTTTTGGCTTGCCTTGGGAGTAATCGGGTGTAAAGTACATAGCCACAATAATTTAGTAACCAAGTCTGGCAAGCAGGCTGAGGAAGCCTCACATTAGATTTGGCTGGCGGAAGAGAGAGAGGAGGGAGAGAAAAGCCAATCGGTTCCAGCTTGAATCTGATCAACTCATTTGCACCCTACCCCCTTTGAAAAGCGTTACATACATTCATTGGCGGCTCAGTCTCGGGAGACCATGTGAGTAGCGTCCTTGGACTGTTGTCTGTCTCTGGGGTTTTGGCATCGTCTGTTGTGACTGTGCAGGCCGATGCGCGAGTGACAGTCCCTATTGCAGTTGGTGCAGACGTACTGGGAAGTCTGAGTTGCTTGGGTTGCTGCTGCACTCTTCTTTCTCTCGCGTTTCTCTGCGGCCTGCTGGACTCTCCTCCCATCAGCGACTGTTATGCCCTTGCTGACCGTCAGTCTCCAGGTGCCTCGGTCATCGGCCTGCACTTCCCAGCTGACTGGTGAAATACCGCATGCCTTCATGTCCCTCTTGCACACACCCTTGAAGCGGAGTGAGGGGCGGCCGACTGGCCATATAGGATTTCCTTTGGCAGCCTCCCATCCTCCATGCGTCGGACGTGTCCCAGCCATCGAAGGCGGCGTTTGCTCAGCAGGGAGTATATGCTTGGGATACTTGCACGCTGAAGGATCTCGCTGTGTGGGACGTGGTCTTGCCAGCTGATTTTCAGGATGCGTTGTAGGCACCGTATATGGAAGGAGTTGAGTCGACGCTCTTGCCTCATGTAGGTGCTCCAGGTCTCACTTCCATATAGGAGGGCGCTCAGAACGCAGGTTTGGTAGACTTGAGTCTTGGTGTGCACTGTCAGCGCGCTTTTTTCCCACACCCTCTTTGTTAGTCGGGCCATGATGGTGTTTGCCTTTCCAAGCCTTCTCTCCAGCTCCACATCAAGCGAAAGAGTGTTGCTGATGGTTGACTCCAGGTAAATAAAGTTGTTGACTACTTTCAGGGTGGCGCCGTCGATTTTGATGGAGGGGAAAGTGGTGACATCTTGAGCACTGACGTTTGTCTTTTTTAGGCTGATGGTGAGCCCGAACTGTTTTCAGGCATCAGCCGAACGGTCTCCCAGTCTCTGGAGGGCATCCTAGGTGTGGGTCACAAGAGCCGCGTCGTCAGCAAAGAGCATCTCCCTGATGAGTACTGACCTCTCTTTGGTCTTCGAGCGCAGTCGTGCCAGGTTGAACAGCCTCCTGTCGGACCTGGTGTGCAGATACACTCCATCAGTGGACGTGTTGAAGGCGTGGGACAGGAGCAGGGAGAAGAAGATGCCGAAAAGGGTTGGTGCCAACACGCAGCCCTGCTTCACGCCGCTGTTTATGGGGAAGGAGTCTGAGGTGGATCCATCATACAGGACTGTACCCTTCATATCGGTATGGAAGGAGATTATCATGCTGCGGAGTTTTGGGGGGCAGCCGATCTCCCCAAGAAGTTCAAATAGGCCCTTCCTGCTGACCAGGTCGAAGGCCTTGGTGAGGTCGATGAACATCATGCAGAGTGGCTGACCTTGCTCTCTGCTCTTCTCTTGTAGTTGTCGGTGGGAGAAGATCATGTCTGTTGTCGACTTTCCTGCTCTGAAGTCGCACTGGGATTCCGGGTACACGCGGTCCGCCCGCAGCTTCAGCCTGTTGAGGAGGATACGGGCAAACACTTTGCCAACGATGCTGAGAAGCGAGATTCCTCTGTAATTGTTACAGTCACTGCGGTCTCCCTTGTTTTTGTAGAGGGTCACAATGGTGGCGTCGTGCATGTCTTGGGGGACTGCTCCTTCCTCCCAGCAGAGGCAGAGTAGCTCATGCAGCGGCTGTAACAATGTCGGTTTCCCACGTTTGATGGCTTCTGGCGGGATGCTATCGCTACCTGGTGCTTTGTCGTTTGGGAGGGAGTCGATGGCTTTGCTGAGCTCCTCTAAAGTAGGCATTTTGTCGAGCTCCTCCATAGTGGGCAGTTCCTGTACGTTGCTAAGGGCCACATCGGTAACTGACGTTTCTCGGGAGTACAGCTCTGAGTAGTGCTCCACCCATCTGGTCATCTGTTGCTCACGGTCTGTGATCTTCTCTCCCGTCAGAGATTTCAGGGGGGAAACCCCTTTCACTGTAGGGGCCTAGGGCCTTCTTGATGCCACTGTACATGCCTTGGATGTTTCCTGACTCGGCACTGCGCTGGATTCCTTCACACAATTGCTGCCAGTACTCGTTTGCTGACTGTCTAGCGATGCGTTGGGTGGCGCTTCGGGCTCTTCTGATGGCAGCAAGCGTCCGTTCATTGGGGCACTTTTTGTAAGCTATGAAGGCTTCTCGTTTGTCCTCGATTACTGGTTCCATCCTTGAAAGGTGTGCGTTGAACCAGTCCTGGCTGGGCCGTTCCTTCTTGCCAAACATACATACATACATACATACATACATACATACATACATACATACATACATACATATATACTCACGCGAAGAAGTGAAGGATAAATAACAATATTCGTAAAACAGAACGAATATATACACACAACCTCTTTATCTAACTAGTTCTTTAATTTCAAATGAATTTTCCAAATGTACAATTTACTAAAGATGTCATTAACAATTTAATTTTTTAAAAGATAGAACTGAAACAGACATACAATAAAATTATTAAAGGAAATAATTAACATAATGAAGAAGATACATTATATGCTGCAGCTGTGCGCGTAAATAATCTACTTGCATATCATGAACTACTTGGTGCGTAAATAAACTAACTGCATAACATGAACAATTTTGTGTAAATAATCTACTTGCATATCATGAACTACTTGGTGCGTAAATAAACTAACTGCATAACATGAACAATTTTGTGTAAATAATCTACTTGCATATCATGAACTACTTGGTGCGTAAATAAACTAACTGCATAACATGAACAATTTTGTGTAAATAATCTACTTCCATAGCATATACAGCTTTAAGCGTAAATAGTCGAATTGCAAGGCAAAAAAAAAAAAAATCTACTTACATAGCATGAACAAGTTGGTGCATAAAATATCTACTTGCATAACATAAATTTTTTTTTCTCATAAAAAATCGATTTGCATAAACAACTGACAGAGACAGAAATGGCAAGGCGTGCTAACCATTTAACATGAGAATCCATTTTTCGTCACCCCGATCTGCTTTGACAATGTATACAGATCTGCCGGCCCATTTTACCCAGATCTGCCTCCTTATTATGCCTAGCTGTACATACGTACTACTCCTGTAGTTGTGGCAACACACAGATTTGGGAGCAGTGCGGAAGGTGTTGTTTATGTTATACTGGACATTGGTACGATCGAAACTTGTTTATTGCTCGATTGTCTACCGATCAGCTTGAAAATCTTTCCTGCTGATGTTTAATCCGATGCACCACCAGGGATTTAGCGACTCTCTGAGTTCATTTAGAATTGCCGCTTAAGAAAGCCTTTATGTTGAGGCAAATGAACCATCACTGTATCTCTGATGAACGAAACTCTCTCTCTCTCTCTTCAGTCTCCTACCGAACTATCTTCAAATCTATCTAACGCCGTATATGCGACAGTGTTTATGCCCAGAAATCAAGCTTTATTTTACCTTCTAGCATGCGAATTCGTCCTAACCTAGAAATTACAAAATCAATGTTATCAATATTAAACATTGTTGTTTTCTCAAATGACCACCGTTGTAATCAGAATCTCCAAAAACTATTTTACCTTTGCAATTTCAAAAAGTCCGCAGAAAATCTTATTTTACCAGAAAAAATTTAATGAAATGAGAGCCTGTTATTAATCCCATCTGTTCTTGTACACGGATGATTTAAGAGGTGGGGACAAAATTGTGCTGCCATTGCAACACCACATGGTATCATCTTATGCCGCTTACCCGACAAAGCTTCAATTTTACTGCAAAAATTAAAGACATTCGCGAAGCTTTGAAGTACGTTAAAGCATCTAAGAAAACAATTTTACCAATCTCCACGGATTTCCTTTCCACGTTGAAAGCATTGCAATCGTATATTAGGCAAACCGTTAATATCGTACATATTGCAAAAACTGAATGTTCTCGTATTAGGTGAGAAAAGTATTCCGTACGGTTGGCTGCCAAAAGAAAGATTCCATATGCTGACTTGAAATAATGTATAAATCAACATGCTCGTCACACTTGGCAAGCACACAAAAGATTTAAGAACATCAAATCAACTATTGGAGGATGATGTCACTCGTATAGGATAAATCGGAGAGATAAGGTCGAATTGTGTCGAGAACACATACCTGAAGGGTGAGCCTCGACCGGAGTGTGTACGTTGCTAGTGTCCACTAACAGTGGAATACATTCTTGTTGAATGTGTCGATTTCCATCCTGCGAGGCAGAAGCATTTTGACGTTAACTGATTGAAGAAGATGTATCAGTACGTACCATAGTAGTAGAAAGAAATAAGGATTCTAGCCCAGATACCCTATTTTTCTCTGACCCAGAGACCCTATTTTCTCTCTGACCCAGAGACCCTATTTTTCTCCAAACAAATACAAAGACGCATTTTTAAACCCACCCTAACCACACCAATCAGGTTAGACAAGTGCTTTGCACTTTTGAGATTATTTTATTTCTAAAGTTTAGACAATATTTTACACAACTTCATCACCTATTGTTAGTGTTTCAACTGTGGATATCAGAAATATTTCATTATCATGATTTTAAAGACAGAACTTTATTCCACCGCTTACCCAATGACGACATTCGAATAAATCTTTCATTTCTAGTTTATTAAGCGGATATTTTTTGTTAATGGAAAATACTTTTGACCGATCAAGATCAGTGGTAAGTTTAGTATATTTTTGTTGACTGATTGGATCGTGAAAGTTAGTAGATCCTGCTGACAATTCCTGATTTAATTTCTGAAGATAATTGAAATACTCGCTGTTGCCACATCTAACAAGCGAAAGTTTTAGCTTGTCACGGCCGCTGAAACATATTCCTGAAGTTTCATTGTTAATTTCAACTGTCAACTGTTTACCATCGATCATCAGATATTTTATCTTTCTATTGCTGCTATTTGTCACTGTCATATATTCGAACATTATTTTTATATTTTAGATAAAATTTCATACCCTAGTCGGAAAAGATAATGTCAAGCATAGATTTATCGTCAACGCCTTCGTCAGATGAAAAGATAATATCAAGTATAGATTTATCGTCAGAACGACAGTACCCAAGTGTAACGTATCTATTCCGTTTTGGCATTAATGTTTGTCATCAAAATTACTTAATCCACGTTTGATAATAACATCTGTTTCAAGTTTATGATGATTTGTTCGAATAGCCACTGCTGTTTATAAAACTAACACCTCCATCAAGCGCACATTTATAATCATCAAACCCAATAATTGTGCTAACAAAATCACAAGGCAAACCTTTTGCTTTTTTTGTTATTTCTTTATTGTCCAACAACACGGAATACATTTTACTACGCAATCCAATAAAATATTTGATAACGAGCGAATTCTTTTCATCCTTAAATTTACTAATAACCTTTTTATTTGTATCATCATGAAATCTACTATCGCTAGGATTATCGGAAAGATCAAACAGATGTCGGTTATCAAAGATATCCTGATAGACATCCTCGGTTAATATTTCATAAACAAGCGAGTCACTATCGGTAAACAATAGTTTACATCACGGCCACTGCTTCTTAACAAAATTGTAGTGAAAATTGTATATGAGCCACTTCGACAAATCAAGTACAGAAGCTCCAAAGTAAATCGGCTTATTCAGTTTCAAATTTATTTTTCTTCGTTGTCTCGCGACAATATTCTCATTAAAAATTTTCATGCTGACAAAATCATCGTCTGACACAAGTTTGTTTCGGCGGTTGATATCATTAACTAGCTCAATGTTTACTCGCTTTCTAATATTTTCCATGGTCTTACCAAAGACAGAGTTATTCATAAGCTTAAAGATGTTTTTCTCGAAATCAGTTTTTGCTACAGCTCTTCGCGAAGTGTTTGAGCTAATATATCCTCTCATCCACGGTGACTGATTGAATTTTAGCACACGATGAACTTTCCTCAACACAAGACCAGCATCTACTGCTTGTTTTAAAACTTTGTAATGCAAAACATAATTTCGCTTATTAAGTAAATTTGGAACGAGCTTACTTACCACTGAATTTTTGTTTCGGTGATGACATTGTTGTTGTTGTTGTTGTTATAGGGTTTAACGCCATTTTTCAGCACAAGATAGGCTATACATTAATGGTGGAGGAAGAACCCTGGAAAACCCCGGGAAGAACCACCGACCCACGAGAAGCTACTGGCAGGCTTTCTCACGTACCCACGTTAGCCGAGCCTGGACTCGAACTCACGCAGACAGAGGTGAGATGGCAGTGATCCGTAACGATCAGAGTTTTAGACCACTCGGCCACTCGGGGCCCCTGTGATGACATTGCTTGTTGTTTCTGAGATAACAAACTATAGTCGATTATCATTGATTCCGCACAGAACGGATAATCGTTGTGTAAATCATGCAATGAAGTAGGATAATCGAGATCAACTTCAACAAAATATGAAACATCGTCTGGTATCTTTTTTTCTGTCTCCGCTTAAAAATTGGCCAGGTGTAACCCAACGATATCCACCATAAGGCATTGGTTCTGACATTGCATAACCTTACAAATTATTTGTGTCTTTGTAAATAATATACTTCGATGGAAGCTTAGGATTGTACTCTTTCATGTATTTGTTGTTGCTTCCGAATATTTTTTGTTATGACGCTAATATCGCCACGTATACCTTTTTTGATAAAGTTAAACATGCCAACATCTGTTAGTAATTCTAGCTCTACCTTACTAAACTTTAACAGAGCATCCAACGATAACCCAGAAGCAGAGTAATACCAACAGGGATCTAGTCCGTAATTGTTATAGCTCACTTTTCGAAAGCTTTCAAATATATCTGCCAGCAATAATATATCCGTTTTCAAATACAAATGATGATAATCGCCAAATGTCTTGCTAGCGAATTCTTTCCAAATATCTTGCGTATATTTGTACTCGTTGTCAGTTATATTTTCGTTTTCTTAGCTGCGAATAAAATTTATCCTTGTCGGGCAAAGAAGTTTCATCAAATTTATTCCAATCATCGAGATACTCGTACAGAAATACTCCTTTTTGTTAACAAGTTTGCTTTAGCGCCAAAACAATCTTGTAGGTTTTAAACCTCGCTACAGCCTTTCACCAGTTCATCTAACGATGCTGCCATAAACTGTAGGCTGTCGATAAAATGCAACTTACCTAAAGTAACTGACATATACTTTTCAAAATTATTTGGGATACACTTGATTACGTTATCGAGTTTTAAACGAGATTTTATTTCAGGTTCACCAAAAGCTTCTACGATAATATGACTGTCATATCCTCGGAAATTGTGAAGAACAACTGGAATAAAATCTGGAGCAAGAAACTTTAGATCACACTTGTCGTGAGCCGCTCCACGATATTGCCCTGTCAAATGACAATGATCACATACTTTTTTATTGCCAGGCGCGGGCGATGCATGTGTGTCAAACACCCGTTCACAAATATGACAAAATTCTGCTTGCTCGTGATCAATTTGCTGCTGGACCGTTAATTTTACCATTGGAACGATTCTTCTTCAAAGATTTGAAGTAGCATCAACTTCGCTAATTAACTGCTTGAGAAACCAAACAGCTGGATTAGGTGCGGTGGCTCCGTCACTGGGATATATTTTAATCGGTTTGGATAAACTCGGATCAACACAACAAACTATCTTGTACGCGACTCCGCATGGAACATGGTTTTGAGTTTTTCTTGTACTTGATTGGTTATTATTATTTTCTGCACCAAGTACAGGCTGAAGTAAGCACTCGCAGTTGGCATAGAGAATGAAAGGAACTTTTAATTTATGTTTGTGGTTGACAAGCCGAAGAATATTTTCTTCTTCGCCTGGCATTGTTATTCGTTGTACTTCCGAACAATACTGTAGATGCTTTTGTAATTTTTCATTGTCAGAGAAACCGTATAAACAACGATAACAGAAGTACTTCTTATTTTTATATTTGCTGTACTGTCTACCAACAAGTCCGTTAAATTTTTCGCCCATACGTAATGATTTTTATAAAACAACAGGTTTATTGTTGATTGTGAGGCTGTTTCAGAAATATATCTCGGATAGAAGTTTTCATACTCGTCAAGACCAAATACGTTAACAGCAATATTATTTTGTTTTTCAAACTTTGGTATCTGACTTTCTGCAACGGGAAAGTGAATACCAGTAAAATTAATTTTGTAACGTGACTAAAATACTTGTCAACACGATCTGCGTGTTTTTCTGCTGGAAACATCGCAGAAGGAATGGCCCACTGGAAGCATTGGTTATCAAAGGTTTTGACATTGATGCAGCACTTTTCGTTCTTTATTTTCTGTGGCAGGTCAATGTATGAACTACCACGTAATACGTTATGTTTCATCGTGTGAAATAAAATTTCGGAAATCATCTCAAACTTCCAACCAGAACCTGATTCGGTGAATTCTTCTATCTTTTTCAAAATTTCCTGATGTATTTTATTAGCTAGCAATGAAAGATTAGTTCCAAGCAAAACACGCTTGAATTTTGCCTTAATAAAAGGATCTGCAATTTCTTCGTCAGCAACTTTGTTGTCGTTGTTAGAAAAATCTCCCGAAACATATAATTTTGAAAATATAACGTGGTACTCCGCTAGGATTTTCAAACCTTTGAGCAGATCACGTTCACGTTTTATAGTTGGTTTCTAACAAATGAAAAAGATTTATAGAGGTAAAATTTGCCAGAACGATTTTTTTATTAAATCGATAGCTGTTATCATATCCAGCAAAAGCGGTAGCTATTTTTGTAGGTTCTCCGATAAGGCTGTTTTTTGCGATATCACGTAGCTTCAGCATTGCTATGCTATGCTTGATCAAATGTCTAACTGAGTGTTCAAAATACGTACAATTAAACAAATAAATTGCTTATAACAATAATGACACAAAATTTAACAATGACAAGCGCAAGCAAGCAAGAATATTATTGTGTACACCCCAAATACAATTTGCACGCGGGGAATATGTTAGGATCGGTGATACACATAAAATACGGCCAACCGTTTGGTAAAGAAACACCAGCGGGTTTCAAGGTAACAGTAAAATTGGAAGGAGATACAACGCGAACAGAAATGTTCAGGAAAGATTTCATTTACTCGTTATTTTACGACGAAATTTCAGAAGGACAACGAGTATGTCATGTTATTGGTGCAGCTACCGATGACAACATTGCAAATCTTGGTTTACAAAACGAATATCAACCACATCCGGTATTTGATCTTTACGAAGCCTCTGATAGCGGAAATATTCAAAACAGAAAAACGAAAAAGTATTAGGTAGATTACAAAACACTGGACATCTTTGAATAAATATACGAGGAACAAAAACAAATTTCAATAGTTATCTTAGTCATCGTTTTGTCGTTGAAGTTTTTAATGGGCAAATCCCGCACGGTATGGTTATCAACCATGTCGATGGTGTCAAAACTGACAATCGCTTGGAGAATCTTGAACTTCTTACCCAACAAGAAATGTTAAAAAAGGTAAAGAGGAAGAATAAATTTCAAATGTCTTTCTAAATCAGTTGTTTCGTTTGACCTTGAAAAGAAGAGGAGCTAGAATTTCCTTCAGTATCAAATGCGGTGAGATATTTTAACATTTCTCCAATGTCAATAAAGTTTGTTGGTGGTGGAGTTTACAGATCAGCATACTCAAAGAAAAACAATACCAGAATCATCTTCCGATACGATGACAACTAAACTTTTTGAAATATTTCCGCAAGCTCTCCTCGACTAATGCAGCCATGACACCATAGCATGATAGCATCTCTATCATACGCTATACGAATTTTTTTAAATGTCGTATAATTGTTTCTTTTCCGAATCTGTTAATAGTACTTTATCATTTCCGCCATATATCAAAAGCAAATTAACTGAAATATTTTTTTCGCCCGATAATATTTTTTACCGCTTCTTGAAGAGTATCAGTACGATACATCTTTGCCTGCTCGATATATCTTATCTTGTCGATCGTTATTATTTAGATTTAACAAAATTATATTATAATATGAGTCTTCTCGAAAAACTCAAATATATTTATGATACACCATTAACTCCAGCGCCAACTTTAGACATAGCACAAGAAGCCGAACATGAGGAAGTCGTCAACAACAACGTCAGCGAAACTGATGTAAACAACGGCGAAGCTGATGTCAACGACGAAATCGCGACTGTTCCCATGACAATGTCAAGGGATTAAAAAAAACTACGGAAGACCGACAACCGGCCGATACAATGTTAAGCATCATATCACCAAAACAAATTTAAAATTTAATTTTACAGTGGACGAGAATCAATTGTTTTGGCAGCTGATAAAACCGTTTTTAAATATCAAGATTCTCAACCGGCAGCGGCAGAAAATATATAAAATTTGATTTTATATTTGTCAAGATCTTCAACTTGATGTTGGCGATGACTCCGTCATTGCTAACGCGAGATTCGAAAATCGTATTTAATATCGTTATGTAAGCCAGTAAAATGTAAACCTGTCTTATGTGAATACGAAGAAATCTACAAAACCATTATTTCACAATGTTGAGTTCGTTGAGCTCCGTAGTTGGTATCCAACTATTAAATTTATCACTGAAACCGCGCCACTTGACGAGGCTTTTATTGCCACGCTTTTTGATTACTTGTTCGATAACAAAAACATCTTGATCTGTGTTCTGTAATTCTTGTTCGTTAAAACTACCAATTACTGGTTCTCCAGCTAGATCATTTAGCTCGTACGTTACAGGAATCGTCACCAGAAATTTATAAACGACAAATACTTCTTCAGTCCAGTTTGGAGTAAATCCTTTTTCAAATACTTTTTTTGTCAGAGAAATTCGAACTCGATCTCCGATCTTAAATTTATGTCGCCGATACATGTTTTCGTTCGCAAGAATCGGATTTTTAATTGCGTCGTTTGGAGACATTTTGACAGTTCGTGTTTGGTGCTGTAGTAATCGGATACTATCTGCGCAAGATCATCAATATATCTGTTTGTGTTTTTAGCTGTCAGATGTTTGTGTATCCGCTCGTTTAGTGTACAAGTAAATCGTTCAACGATAACGCTTTTTCCTTTATTTCCTGTAACATATTTTTTTGTTATTTGGCTCCAAAAACTGTTCAATTTTTTATTAAAAAACTCTGCCTCGTGGTCAGTCCAAATTTTATTTGGTCGCCTTTCCGTGCTAACGATAATTTGTTTTAGTGCACCAGTTATCGATGTTCCTCTTTTATCTCCTACAGGTATACTATACGCGTATGTACTAAAAACACCAATAACGTTAAACAAGTATTTCTTATTATCATTAAATTGAGCAAGATTTGAGATATCTACTAAATCTATTGCCCAGATATCATCAACGGCATTCGCGACAACCTTACGTCGCGGAAACTTTTTTTAGGTTTGTGCAATACAGCTGCAAGCGTCTTCATCGGTGTAGCATCATCATACAATTCTCTTCCAAGTCCCAACTTATATTTTGTTCCAATTAATCCTTGCACTAGCTTCCTGTCAAATCGTTCTCGCATATTTACCGGTTTCATATCTTGAAGTTCGTTTAGCATTATCTTATGACAGCCAGGCTTATCATATTCGTTGTCTCTTAACAGATATCGTGGCGCATTGCTATCGCATCAGCTTGATTTTAAGGCTCTTGCTCTTGTCCAGGCAGTGGATTATCGTTTTCATCATGTTGTTTATCTAGCGGATTATACGGCCCAATGTATTTGTGTCCAGGCAATGTCCAACCTCCTTTTGGTATTGGTAATTTACCGCCAAATTTGTGAATGTCGATGCCGCTGCCGATTACTTCTCGGCGATTACAGGACTGACAATACGTAACAATTTTATCTTGTTCGATACATAAATTTTTGTCGCAATCACAATTACACTTTTTCACTGATTTATTTTTTGGTCAGACAAAACATTAATCATCGACAAAAATAACTGTATGTTGTCAGCGAAGCTGATGTCAACGGCATCTCCGCTACTTGTTTGGTGGCATTGCCCCTGACGAAGTCAGGAATTACTTTTCTTTTTACCACAAATAGCACAAATACTTTTTAACATTTTTGTTTTTTCTGTTCGCTCGTCAGTGTTAGGCGTTTTAGTTTTCCATTTGAGACAATGTGTTGTTGATGACTGCGTCATTGTTATATTTGATTGTCACACAAAATTAACGCAACGACTTTGTCGTCGTTCCAGGTTATCATTGTTCTTACTCGGGTACCTATCAAATAGTAAAATAAACTTCGGAAAATCAGGATCTTTTGATATCTGCTGGACGAACATAATGGAATAATAACCACAAGAGGATGTTCCGATTGGTTGTAGTTGATTAGATGAGTAATTTATTTTTTTTAATTTTTTAAAACCATATTTTTTTATACGATCACTCGGAGGAATCCCGAACGAATCAAAATAATTGTCATTG
Organism: Megalonaias nervosa; assembly: GCA_016617855.1. Lineage (NCBI taxonomy): Eukaryota > Metazoa > Mollusca > Bivalvia > Unionida > Unionidae > Megalonaias > Megalonaias nervosa. The sequence continues at coordinate 17,308 of JAECUM010006203.1, forward strand.
TAAACAGCAACCCAGTGAGTACTAGATCCATCATTGAAGTTTTGCATATTTACAACACACGAACCACATGCTGGTACATTAATTAATTCATCTTTTGAAAATACACTGTGAAATCCCTTCTCGACGACGACGTTGTCAGATTTTAGTTTTTCGAGTATATCAAAATTACTCGACGCGGACGCTTTCAGCGTCTGGTCCCTGGTAGAGTCATTCCGCGTCCGATCCCTAATAGATTTGGCAGTAGACTGCAGGCTAGCCCCGCTAAAAGTGGAGCGAACGGAATAATTCCTCCTTGTTTCATTTTTTGTTTTGTTGACCTCGACGAACGCTTTGCCGAGGTTCTCTATTTTTTTAAGTTTTTGACGATCTTGTCTTTGGAGATTTTTCTAAGTTCATTTAAAGTCCCACACAAAATTTATACAGTTTGTTTGATACCATCTCCGGAAACTGCTTCTTTAGTTCCTGCTGATACTAATCCTAATGCTGCTGCTAGTCCAAGTGTCCCAAGTACAGGTATTAGTTTTGGTATAACAGTCCTGGCTATCGTTGCAAATGCTGGTCCAAGAAAGCCGCCGTGTTTCGCCATCGCCGTTATTTGCGCAACAGACAGTTTAAGAACAAAAGGTTTACCAAGATTGAGTTTACTGAATTGTCGTTGCGTTAACGTTAGTTTGATTGCTGTTTTATTATCACTAGCGCGAGACACCGTCTCAGGAGATATCTTTAGAGAAACAGAACGGCTTTTAGTTACTGCTGTTGATAATTTTCAACTTGACCTTGAATCAGGTATATTTCTTCAGTGATGTAATTATCAGTCGTCATTATACTTCTTTGTCTCATAATATTCAAACCGTTTGCTAGACAATCACACTTGGACAGTCATTCTTCCTTTGGCTGCGTCAATTGTCAAGAATCTGTAATTGGCGACTAGCGCATATGCATTAATCTGGTTAGCTGGAACCGCGCCAAGTAACTTCAATATCAGTTGTCGATCCTATAGCTCGTTCGGAATGTTTTGTATGTCGAAGTAAAAGATTGGGTAAAGCACACGAAACTCCTCGACAGATATTTGGCTTCCGTCATTCGCGTCTTGGTATTTTTGCATTGCTTCCATCAAGTACATGTAAGCTCGTGTAACGTTTCTTGTTTCATCATTGGCAAAGTTACATTCCATTGCACGTTCGGGATACTGTTTCGAATTTATCCTGGCAAAGATTCATCTGACATCAAATATGGAATTGTTTTGCTCCTGGTCATTACGTCGTTGTTGTTGTTGAAATACAACAAACAATTGTCTTGTCAATTGTTCGCTGGGCGCGGATGTAACACGCCACGTGTAATCGGTTGTGTAAGAAATTGCTGTTTGATAAATTTTGTTTTGCTGGAAATAAATATCAAAATTGTCTGGAACGCCTCCATTCTTTGTTATTATTTCTTTAATTGTTTTATTTATATCTGTTACATTATATGTACCTTGTGGTATTTTAAACAATACCCACGCACCTGATTAAACGTGAAGTCGTCGTTGATGCCTGTTTTAATGTTTGCCATTGAATGCCATGCTGTAGCAGAAATTAATCCAATTTCGTATTGTCTATCAGGATTAAGTTCTCATGGCGGATTGCAGTTAACAGAAAAGTTTGTGCTCGACGACGCAGTCGTTGCGCTAACGCTGGAATAATCAAGTAATACTGTTGTTGATATCATTGATGGCTTTGCCATTTTTATGTTTTATCGCAGCATAAAATTTATGCCGACAAAATCATTAACCAACCAAGTCGCTGTGTAAAATTTCTTACTTGCCCGTTGTTAGTAATCCGTTTGATCGAAGATGATCGAGTATGTCTATAATTTCGTTGTCATTTCAGTGCTTACGTTACCAGCTTCTTTTGATGATATCAGTAACATCAATCGGTCAACCATTTCAGTGGTTGATGTAAAAACTCGAACGTGGGTTCGGAGAGCCTCAGTGCCGTCAACAACAAAACCAAGTCTTTCGTCAACTGCAGTTTCATCACGTTCTCTCTCATATTTTTTGAGAACAACATAAAAACTTTGTTTATAATCTTTTGCTCTGTTTCGTTATTTTTCTGCTGTTTTAAGTACAACTGATGCCATTACTCCATTGCGCATTTTAGCACAATTTTTCCAGAAATACACATCTTCATCATCATATCCTAAAATTTGATATGCGTCATCTGCTAGTTCAACAATACGCTTTAATATATAAACAAATTTATCAGAATCGCCTTTTGACCATTTTCATATGTTTTCAGTGTTATCAAGCCCCACACTATTAACATAAAACTCAATAAATTCCATATACTCTTACTCACTTATCAAAATTTTTGCTGAACTGGTAAATCTTTTATATCTTTTTTCCCAATTATTTCAGCAAATTCTCTTATTTGTTCATCAGGTACATCAACATTTTAAAGTCTTTTGATGTAGTCAATTATTTCTTGTATTTACTTTTTTCTTCTACTTTTTCAATATTTTTTTTAACAGTTTCCTCCGACTGTGTTTTTTGTTGTTCTTTTATCTGTCCTAACAAACCTTTTTCTTGTAATTTTTTAAGCTCGTCTTCAGATAATGTTGATATATCTGTTTGTTTGCCAAGTACTGCTTCGGTATCTGGCTTAAAAAGTTTGGCAGTTTCTTCTTCTGCTTGAATTTGTCCTCGACGTTCTTCCTGCACCTTCTTTTTAAACGTCGCTAGAGTTGCAGCACATTTCTTTAATAATTCAATTCTTTGTTGATGTTGATCCATTGTTATTTTAATTCTCTACACAATTTTTATTGTAAAATTCTCCTATACAACAACGAAACATCTTAGCTGGATCACGTGCAAGTTTATCAAATAAGAAAAAGTTAAATTTGTCTTTGGTAGCTCTGTGATATAATTCAATAAATTTTTCTTTGGTCACATCACCGCATTGCTCGTTTGCAATATTTCGCACATCGACATTGTCTAGTCCTGGAAATAATATAAAACATCCTGTATTTCGTCGTATAACCTGTCAACGTTATAAAACTCCTGCGCAAGATAAATCGCAATACACTTTTTGTTAGGCGACAATGAAAAATAAGACCGAATTTTGTTCATCTCATCGTTGTTTAGCAGAATATCGTCAAATACAATTATTTTATGATCGGATGAATCAAGTTCATTTACCGGAGTCAAATCTACCGGTTGTTTGATAAAAGCTATGTCTTCGCATGCACCAAGCTCATTTCGAAGTTTGTCGTTATACTCGCTTAATAATTAGTATTTATCTTGTTGTGAATTAATTGTGTAAATATACACCCGATCGTAGTTAAAGTTGCTATTGAGCAAAAGATTTAGTAAAAGATTTGTTTTGCCAGATCCTGTACTACCAATAATAAGATAATGACAATCTGGTAGCTCGTTATTATGTTGGTATTTAACTAATCGTTCGGTATCAGAATTTAATATCGATGACAACTTCGTTGTTGACCTCATCGATGACTGCTTCATTGTTATATAATTTTATGTTAAATATTTTATGTAAATGAGTTATTACACAAAATTTGGAACAACACTCACAGGATCCATTTCCGCTGACGAACCAATAATAACTGATACATCTGTGTTCGTCAAGAAAACCGGTGATACAATGACAAATAATTTATTGATGTCAAATCAACGAGTACTTGGTTTAGAAGTAGATTATCCACCAGTAAAAGGTTGATCTTACCTAAGCGATAAGTTACTCACAACTAAAAACGATCGACGATAACAAACTATCATTGACTGGAGGAACGTTAAACGAACGTTAAACGGTAACTTGGATATGTCAGGATGTGAGGTGTGATTATGATTTTTAACGTAGCTTTAACAATTTTTCAGTCATATCGCTACGATGTCTGCAGTGTGGCAGTTTATAGTGATGTCTAGCACTGGGGCATCATGCCGCAGACATGTAGCATGATGTCCCACCCAGTCACACTATCCTGACACCAGGCCGACCAGTCCTAACACTAACCTCTTAATGCTGAGCGCCAAGCTGTTATGTCAGGAAAAAATTATAAATTTGGAGACCGCGTATCCAACAGCAAACTTAAATCAAACCCAAGCGGTAAGTTATTTGCAGTTGAAATACGTAGATGGCAACAAGCTTGATAAAACCGGTGGAACGGTTACCGGCAATATTAATATGTCAAGTAAAAAATTATTGGGTTGGAAACCACATACATATCCACCAGCAAACGTTGATATTACACAAGCGGTGAGTTATACTCAACTAAAATCTGTTGACGATAACAAGCTTGATAAGACCGGCGACACAATGACTGGTCAACTGATAATGAGTAATAACTCAAAAGTAACTGGGCTTTTAATACATTCGCCACCAAATAACGATGCTGATGCTATCAGTTATGCTCAGTTAAAAGGAGCACTCACTCCGTATTTAAAACTATCTGGTGGATCAATGTCAGGCAGCATAAATATGAGAACCAACAAAATAACAACAACATATGTCCCAGTTAACTCATCTGATTTAACAAATAAAGCGTATGTTGATAGTTTGTCTAGTGATGTAAAACGAACAAAAACAATGTTGGGTATATTCCAACACTTTTTAAGGCATATGATAACCGCGTTGGGTTTGAGGTAAGCGCATCAACACATTATCCTGGAATTATCCTCATCACGCTTTCGCTGTTGATGATGGACAAGAATGGACAACCAATGGAGAAACCGAAAACTTTTGGATTAAAATCAAATGTCCCATTGCAGTTGCTATTTGGCAATTTCATTTGTGTGGCCGATTTTGCTATACTGCTGGGAAAATTTTTATGATTGGCGGCTGGAAGGATCAAACGATGATACAACCTGGACAACGTTGTACAGTACAGCACACACGTATATTTTAACAACAAAATACTTCACAATTCCAACTGTTAACAAGTACTTTTATTTTCGAATTGATATTGTCGCTGCAAAAGGTCCGTTTCCAGGACTGACAGCATTTCAAATATACACGTTCAACGATCAGGTATGATCGTAACGATTACATCGTCGCGATTAAATTTAATCTAACGTTGTAGAATAATGTCAGAACCAGCAATTATAACCGTTGCAAGAGAATTTCACGTTAATAATTTTAATCCGTACAAAATGTTTGCATTAGATGCTGATGTTAGCGACAAAATCACAAGCGGCAAACAGAATCGGATGCATGAAAAGTCTTAGCATTAATTCGATGAACGATCCAACATTACCAGAAGTTGTAAAACATTTTGTTCGCGTTATGCATATGCGAGGACTACAGCTATTAGAAGCAATAGGAAACTTTGATATTATAAACAGATACTGTCATCCTTATGATTACCTTGAAGAACAAAAGCAAGTTGAAATCCTACAAAAAATATTGCTTGAGCTTGATAAGGAAAATATAGATTTGATAATACAATCGGACCTAATAAAAGCACGAGCTTATGGTGGAAGAGCGCAGGAAGAAAAGCAAATAAACGACAATCATAGTCGTCTTCACAAACTAGCGGAAGCTAAAAAATAAAATTGAGAAGGAATAAAAAGTTACACGATAGTTTTTCAAAACGATAAATTTTTAAGCATCTTGGAATGTATTTCCACGACAAACAAACCCTACTTAAAATTATTTGTATGTCAGCAGATACGGAGTTAATAATCAAAGTGTACTCGAATGTAATTTATCAATGTTACAAATACTACAGCAAAATACTTCGGGTAATATCATATTTACCATTGCTAATGACTGGCTCTGGTATAATTTCTAGTGGAGCATCATTAAACCCGTTTTTGTTAATAATATCCGGTTTGAGTGTTTCTCTTGCAACAGTGTGTAAAAAAATTGAGCCTCGACTTGAGACCAAAAAAATGCCTGTAAAACAGCAAGTATTACTTATAAAAAATTACTTGATCAGATACGACCTTATCTGCGCGGTGTAAAATATGATATGGACGATTTAATACGTGAGTTTAGTATTATAGACAGCATGTTAACAGATATTCTCCGTATGAGAGTTAGCAGGTATGAAAAAAATTATCAAGAAAGGTATGGTGATGATAGGGTAAGAAATTTTATCTAAACTTTAGAAATAATCTGACAAGTAGAATTTTGTCTAAACTTTAGAAATAAAATAATCTCAAAAGTGCAAAGCACTTGTCTAGCCTGATGGGTGTGGTTAGGGTGGGTTTAAAAATGCGTCTTTGTATTTTTTTGGAGAAAAATAGGGTCTCTGGGTCAGAGAAAAAATAGGGTCTCTGGGTCAGAGAAAAATATGGTATCTGGGTCAGAGAAACATAGGGTTTCTGAGCTAGAATCTTTATTTTCTTCTACTACTATCATCAGACAAAATCTTGGACTTTGCGCCTTGTACTAATTCTGACAAATTTTAAACTTCTTAATTGTATTTTTCGTTTAAAATTCTATCTTATTGTACTTCACATTTACATTAATTTGGAATGGTTTATCTTCCTGAGGTTTATGTGCAATTCATTGGTACTGTTTTCGAACATCTACCTTTAGCTTACACCAAATGGCCTGTATCGTACCACAAGCAAACAAACTATTCACCTATTCGCAAATCTGTTGTCCAATTGTCTGCCAGTGCATTATACCCAGATTATATTTGCAGGCATATTATACCCAGATCTGCCCGGGCAGTGTACCCAGATCACAATCCGCCGGCAGATCTGGATTCATTCCGTTCTTTTAACTAATTAGTTAAAGCGTTTAAAGACATCTCCCAGCTGCTTAAGAATAATGCAACGGTATATATATATAGTTACAAACTCTTCTCAGTTCGTCCAGCATAATAGAGGGTACTAATTGTAGTGTACTATTATTATTATTATTATTATTATTATTATTATTATTATTATTATTATTATTATTTGAGGGAGGTCGCGGGTTCGATCCCAGGCCGAGTCACACCAAAGACTTTAAAAAATGGTACTGACAGCTCCCTCGCTTGGCGCTCAGCATTAAGAGGTTAGTGTTATGACTGGTCGGCCTGGTGTCAGGATAATGTGACTGGGTGGGACATCATGCTACATGTCTGTGGCGTGATGCCCCAGTGCTAGACATCACTATAAACTGTCACACTGCAGACATCGTAGCGATATAACTGAAAAATTGTTAAAGCTACGTTAAAAATCTAAATCAGACACACACATTATTATTATTATTATTATTATTATTATTATTATCATCATTATTATTATTATTATTATTATTATTATTATTATTATTATTATTATTTTGCCTCTATTCTTGCAAGGCCATTCCTAACAGACACTTTATTTTCACGATAGAAGGAATAGCTTGTTTTGTAAATCAGTGTATGTCGCGTGCTCCTAAATACTTCAGATTTAATTAAGTACTAACAAACAGAGCAGTGACAATGGAATACCGAATGTGAGTTTTCGTTCAAAAGCAAAGACATACTCTCACTGTGTAGCTCACTTCTCCTTTTCTCTGATATGTCATGTAAACTTAGCAGATGGTACCGCATATTTGTTTGCATATAACGCATTAACGCACCTTCGTTTGCTATGAATGATTTCTTGACGTCAGAAACAGTTGATCGATAAGTTTGACAGCTAATGATTGTAAACATGTTATTTATGTTTTTGTTCAAAGAAAAATGTTATTAACACTCGTATCTATTTTTCAAGGTTAAAATTGGCAAGTTTCTTAATTACAGAACCCCCAAAGAGATGGCGCTTTAATGCGTACGTGCTTACCTCTCACTCTTCATGATTTTGTTTATAGTAGGCTGACAATCAATATATTAAATACAGATAAAAGACAGAATAAAAGTAAGAAAGGAAAAATAAAATGCAGCTACATTTACATAACCTAAAAGTGCAAAACTATGTCCAGTCTGCATTACAAGTATTCAGTGTGTAAACACTGCTGTATATTAGCTGTATACCAATTTACGGTATCCACCAATAACTAACATACTGTCCTCCACTGCACTCGCACTGACGAATAGTTTCCTTTTCAGAAATTGTATTATTCTCTTTCAGAAAGACTAAAATCGTTAGTTTGGCTGAACTTTATTTTAACAAACTGTAAAAGCGAGAATCTCATTGTGTTTTTCACGTTTGCTCTGTAATGTATATAAATCATCTAAGATTGTCATTGTGCCAACATTTTAGAGTAGTTAAGGGCTGCGAGTTGAGGTGGGGGTGGGTATTCCTATGTGGATGAAATAGGAATGTTGGAAACGTAAATTAACATCACGAATGCAATTGGGGGAGGGTAGTGGCAGGAGGAGATAATTTAACGACAGGGCGAAATATAGTGGAAAATGGAAACGAACATTACCGATCAGAAAATTGGGTTCCAAGGGACTGGTGCCTAAATTTGTAATCCAACACTAACAACATTACAATACATCAGACACTTTTACAATCCAGCAACCACATTTACAAACAAACGGTAGGCGATAGAGGGGATGAGTGCTGATCTTTTAACATACAGTCTTGCTGACCAAGATCATCTTTCATGATTAACACACACACACACACACACACACACACACACAGAGTGGCATGCGTAAGTGTGGAGTCAACAAAGAATGATGGTAAATGAGGACTAACACCTATTCTTATACAGACCCACTCATACGCTTTTACAGACGAGCTCTAGTTCTGACTGAGCAACACCTACTTGATCGAACAATACTTATTTTCTCAGAACCATCACCATTTTGAACAGACCAACACCTATTCTGACTGAAGAATACCTAATTTGGCTAAGCAATACTGACACAAACATATGACTGACTAGCACCTATTTATACTAACCATCACCTATTCTGACTGAACAACACCGCACTTCGCGGAAAAATCATAGAGGTAATTTTTTCCAAGACAGAGAAATAAAGACAGAAAGACAGACACAGAGAGAGACTTTGTTATAATAGAAAATCACAAGTTCGAAATTCATTGTATGGTGTCTTGTGCTATTGTATTGACTAGGGAGCAATAGTTCTTTTTCTTAAAATCAGCAGGTAAAGGTACATAAGCCAACAACGATACATGTATTGTATCCTTTGAACCAGTAAAAGGGAGAGAAGCTCATGGTAGGATACTAACCCATACACGTACACACACATTTACAAACAAATGTTCTTTCTTGCAATCTCAGATTAAACTGAATATTATAGCCATCTTACGTGTGTGATCCATATATAGTGACAGAGACAGCCATAGTCAAATCAAACTTTAATAGACCGCGGTCATGAAATTTCTGCAGTGTGACTCTTCATAGTGATGTCTAGCACTGGGGCATCATGATGCAGACATGTAGCATGATGTCCTACCCAATTACATTATCCTGACTCCAGGCCACGAGTTCTAACACTAACCTCTTAATGCTGAGCGCCAAGCGGGGCAGCTGCAAGTACATTTTTTTAAGTCTTTGGTATAACTCGGCCTGGGTTCGAACCCGTGACCTCCCACATCCGAGGAATACAGCAACTCAGGATATCTTCATCCAAAATTGGCTGACTTATTAAAATGGACGCATTCCTGGCTAGTATTTACTATTGTCCTGCATACTCTTCTGGCCACCAAGGATTTCAAAAATTGTACTATGTTCTTAAAGCCAACTTCCAAAGTGTCAAATGACGACTGACAGCAAGAATTATCGACGTACACGTTACACAGACTCATTCGACCCAACTCTTCATGACGTCAGATGAGGGTAGCATGATCAATCATAAATGGAAAGCAGATCTAGTGAATCTACAAGGTCACAAATATTTGGTTTGTGCGGTCGAGTTCTTTTAAAACTATGCTTGGGATTTAACTCCATCATCCCAAATGTGTTCCTAGCTAGTGCAAGCTCTGAAAATGGTGCTGAAACAATGTCAAATACATCGTCTGCGATGGCAAAATCACAAAGGTACTGAATTTCTCAGTCGACAATTTCAAGTGGAACTGAAGAAAAGACACAGTCATTATAGCACGACGAAGACTCCGGAAACCAAAGCCAGTGTAGTCGATCTGTTTCAAAAACCATTAAATTAAATGTATATATGTTCCCATTTTTTTTCAACTTTACTTTAACCAGTGACAGTTCTATGGATTTGTTTCCCACCAGCAAATGTTGTTGTTTCACATGGACATTACTTCAGTCCATACAACTGTACCATAAGCCCACTGGGAAGTACCTTGGTATCAACCATTTATCCCACTCAAGTTTTGAAAATCATCTGTGATCAAACGCACTTTGACTTAAATGCTAGAGAAGCAAGTACAAGAACACATCGACAGCAAATATCGACAAAACAACTTTAAAAAATGACACGGGTAGCAAAGACAGGGACACATGGGTACCGAGAGTACACATGGCATTTCATACCACGATTACGAGGGGTGTTATTGTTTGTGGGAATTTGATTTCACAGCAGACTAAGGCATTAACAGCGGACATTTCCACCCTATAGAATCGAGAGTTCATGACATTGGTTTTCTTCTCGGACATTCATGGTCTACCTGATCTTTGTCAGATTGATTCGCAAAAGTTTAAGTGAAAGATCTGATCTTTTTTGCAATTCAGAATGTTCTGGAAATTAACTTTTGTCCCTCATCCTGGTCCTTTTAATTTGTCTTATATTTTTATATTAAAGTCGTTCACATCAAAATTATTCATTCCCATATTTAACTTCAGTTATTTAGATTTAATTTGAGAGACCTCTTTTATCTCATTTATTCATTGGAATTACAAAGTGCTAATTGACTTTAGCACAAAATCACTATCTTAGGATTATTGTGAATTCATTCCAAGACATTCTTATATCATTGTGATATATTAAGAATGTTAGCACATCAAACTATTCAATTTACCTGGCACGTCAGCACATTCCATACTAGAATTCATTCGGAACACTGGTGGAGATCATTCGGATCACTACTTTTGGACTTGTGATAGAACGTTTAGGACTATTTAGGATTTAATTCACAATACTGAAGTCTTTTATAAATTTTCACTTTCTATTCTACGGAAATAAATAATTTTTTGAAATAAATTAAACTTGTTGGTTTTCGCTCTTTTCTATTGCTTAATTTAAGACCACAGTGTGGCGGTTAGTCCTGTTGGACAGTTTTAATAGGTATTGGTCTGTCGGGATAGGAGCTGTCCTGTCGAAATTTGTGTTGGTCAGTCAAAATAGGTTAGTCAGTTTTAATAGGTGTTGGTCCGTCAGCCAGAAAAGATGTAGATTAGTCATTTGCTGGTCAGTTCTGTTTGTCAGAGTGTGTTCACTCAAGATAGGCATTAGTCAATTAGAATAGGTGACGGTCAGTCAGAAAATATGTTGACCAGCCAGATTAGTAATGGTCAGTCAGAATATGTGTTGGTAAGTCAAAATAGGTTGTGATCAGTCAGAATAGGTTTTAGTCAGTCAAAGTAGGTGTTCGATTTCTGAATATATATTTGTCTGTCTGAATACGTGTTGATCTGTCGTCTTGGCTAGTCAGAATATGTGTTGGTTTGTCAACTTGGGTGATGGCCGTTATTATGGTTGATAAAGTAGGTGATGGTCAGTTGAAAGAAGTGATGGTCAGTTAAAATAGGTATTGATTAGTAATGCAATGGTTAGTCAATATAGGTATTGGTCAGTCATAAAAGTTTATCTCTCAGGGAAATTTCTTTAGACTTAAAACAGTATAAGCGAACAGATTAAGTTGGTAACTTTGCATATAAATTTCTTTCATATAATCATGTAACCAACCAGAACAAATATGGAAAGCACGAGTCAACGTTTTTCTTTGTGTTTGATATATAGGTACCAGTTTGTAACTATAATTTCATGAATATACCTTCGCTTTCAAATTGAAATACAGTGGGTGTACTACATGTATCTGAATATTAAATCCCTCTTGCCTAGCGAGTGAGATTTGGTACCCCTCAATTTTGTTCGATAAGTGTTTGTAGGACGATCACATAGCCGAGTGGGTTCGATTGCTGGTGCATTAGAATTAAGCGATTACTAATGCTACTATAGAGACTGTCGATTCCAGATTGGAACGAATTATAATTATCTAACCTATTCGATTATATTGGTGCTGTTATATGTACATTTCTTTTATATAATCGTTTATACAGTTACATAATGTGGGATCCAGGGTTACGAGCTTTCCTCTGTGTGTTTGGGGGGGGGGGGGTCATCCAACGATGTCTTTCTGAGTTTCCGTACATGTTGGCCAATTTGTGTTCAGCAGTGGATTTTAAATGTTAACAATAGTAACGCGAGGTCATTTTAGCTCTCTAACGTCAAAATATAAATATATGCTACATATCACTTTCGCTAATTGACTCAATACAGCTCACATTGAGAATATAATCCCGCTTGAGAAAGAGTATTTGGCTTTTAGATACATAATGATTCTGTTACCAATCGATACGATTTTTACCATACATTTCATACCTATCTCTAAATAATGATATAAAGAATGGATTGTTATGGAAAAGGGCGATCAGCTTCAGTAGCTATAATGTTAAAAGGACCAAATTTGTCTTCTTTGTTGCAGTGAATCTTCTGTTGTCCTCCATAAACCGTTTTTCTAAATTGGTTTTACTGACTGACAATCTGTTTGGCCTTGAATTTTGCATTCTCGCCTGTTTGTCTCGTAAAATAGTTACATCGCATATTTAAATACCGCACAATCTTTCCCACAGGCTATACATACATTTTATACTTTGCGTTGAAATCTTTGATTGTGTTTCTTCGGGGCCAAATGTCCCTTAGGCTGTTATCTTGCTTGAAAGATGCCAACTGGTGGATTTTGGAAAATTTGTTCTGGTCGCCATGACTGATGGACAGTTTTGACGTGCTTCTTTAATATTTCATGTATACTTGGTAGTCTTTGAGAGAATGTTACAAGAAGTAGTACACGGCCAATTTTTATTTTAAATTTGTTCTTCAAAAGATCATTCATAACCAGCGTACTACCATTCTGCATTTGTTTCTCTGTCAACTGCAAACGAAGGGTATTCGGACTTTTGGAACTTTAGCCACAGTATCCTTTCAATGTTTCTTGTAATATCCATTTCCCAGCAGATTTGTTGTATTCGTATTCCTAGTCCGCGGGTTATTGCCCGTTTCATGAATTCTGGATGACTTGGTTATATGTCACAGTGTCCAGATATTCTATTTACTTCGAGGAGTAGCGTATCTTTTCTTGAATTCGCGGGGGTATTGAATTTTACTAGGTTGTAGAATTTCTTGAACTCATCAAGTCCATGGGATCCATAGACTTGAAAAGCGTCCTATACATACATACATACACACATACATACATACATACATACATACATACATACGTACGTACGTGCGTGCGTGCGCGTCTGCATGCATGCATGCATACATATATACATACATACATACAGACAGACAGACAGACAGATATGCATTGTTGACGTTTCATATGTAGACCAAGTGTCGTAGGGGAACCCACAGAAATCTTATAACCTTGAATTGTTATCCATTTGAAACAAGCCTGTAAAAGCAAGGAAACAACTACGGCAGAGGTACAAAGCAACTTTAACAATATGTTCAAATAAAGTGGCTTTTTTCTTTCAGACTGGGTTGTTCAGTACGAACCTTTGCATGTGTTTACGTAACCATTCTACAGGTACAATCATGCCAAAGTTTTATTGCGCATCAACAGTCGCTGATCCAGAATAATGTTACCAAACCAATCAGATTAACAAAGATATAGTCATGTTGTTGTGTGTTTTTTTAAGGTTCATTCACTCTCTTTTCTTTGTTCACGATAATTAAACTATACTTATGCACGATTTATTCTTTTCTAGACAGAAAAGTCAGTCTATCCTCATGAAAGATTCATGATATTGTCTGCGTGAACATTATAAATAATTTTTACCTTTTTTTCCCATTCTTTCACTACCTACTCCTATTGATATATATTTCAGCGTTTTCTCATGTAGGTCCAAGGATTGTGTCACAGAGAAAGAAATCTACAAAACATTGTACCCTGTCTAATCGAACAAGCTATAAATATTAGGTAAAAAATATAGTGAATTTTTTAAAGGGTAACAATCTCCAACAAGCAAGTGTCTACTTAAAGACTGGAGCATTACTACAAGTTCGTTTCTACTTTAATGCTTGCCTCCCTACAAATAAAAAATACGAATGCGTGTGTGTATGTAAACGTTGAGAATAATTTTCATGTAGAAATGATCCTTAAGTGAAGATTAAGAGGTCTGCGAGTCATTATATTATCAAATGTGATTGGGAAAGCTATTTAATTAAAACTACATAGGTGTTAAAAAAAGGAAGTTTAATCAAAGCATCCAACTCATTGCGATATTAGAAAGGGAAGTAATTCGGCTAAGTAAATCTGAAGGGCAGAAAGATTTTACGGTTGTTTCCCATGTGGTAAGAATTTCTGTCTCTGTCTCTGTCCCTCTCTCTCTCTCTCTCTCTCTCATCTAAAGACATGAGATTGTTGTTTTTGGATGTTGTTTGGGTTTATTTCAGATGTTATGTCGGTGGAAAAGACACTTCTTACTGTATACTCTAAATGCTTACTTGCAGCAACCCTCTTTCAAACACAAGGTTTGTTCATTATATTTCTAGTTTATTTTCAAACGACACTTCTCTTAACATAACCTGTTTATCAGGCAGGAAATAAACCAGGAAAGTAAATACTGTATCCTTATTTATTTTTTATTTATTTATTTTTTTATTTTTTTATTTTTTATTTATCTTTTTTTTTATTTATTTTTTTATATTTTTTTTTAATTCATTTAATGTATCAATATACCGTCTAAGACATTTTGGAAGTGGGAAACTCATGCATGGTCATTTACTATAGTTTGGTTTCACATGTACAAAATTAATGTCTCGCGCCTGAACCTAACATAGAACTCTTTTCGGTATCGGGATATTAGCTGAACATTACTGGAACATATCAATCGAATTTGTTTGGGATTTTTTTAAAGTAAATCCCTACACATATGACGGCCAAATATGATAAACAGGCGAATTTTTAAATCGTTTTCGCTGATAATCAAGAGGAGGAGGAATCAATGTCGTTCTCTTCAAAGGTTTTACTTTGTATATCGAGTAGAAAAGTGTGTTTCATCTAGATTGAAGAACGGATTGTACATAAATCCTATTATTTATTCTGATCATCGTCCTGAGTGTTAGTAAACGTGAAGTTGACAGACTTTTCCACGTTTATTGCAGTGGTGGATAACACGAACGTTTACAGAATCGACCTTGACTGGATCTAAGCGGTCCGCACTGTGAAAAGTTGTGTGTATATAATGAAAACATAAATACGCATGCGTTAAATAAGGATACGGCCGCGGGTCGCACAAAATGCTTCGATGGACCGCATGTGGCACGAGGGCCGTATGTCGGCCGTTGTGTTGTGCAGTCCTGATTTATTGTAATCATTCTAAACCTCAAGCTGCAATTGTCTCCCTTGTAGTTTTTGGCTCTTTTGGAGTTACTTCCCTGTCTTTATGTTGAAATTAGATTACAATACGAAGACACTGGAGGTCGTGCCAACGGTACAAGACCTATAAGTAAAGCTGAGCTCAATTTTAAAGAGAAGTAGCAGTAAAAGTAACGACTTTCCAAACAAAAAGTAATAATTCTAGTCCTCCTCATCCTCTTCTTCCTCATACTACCCCCACATCCAACTACTACTACTGCATATTTTGTTTCTTGTTGTTGTTGTTGTTATAGGGTTTAACGCCATTTTTCAGCACAAGATAGGCTATACATGGCGGCCAGTATTAATGGTGGAGGAAGAACCCTGGAAAACCCGGGAAGAACCACCGACCCACGAGAAGCTACTGGCAGGCTTTCTCACGTACCCACGTTAGCCGAGCCTGGACTCGAACTCACGCAGACAGAGGTGAGATGGCAGTGATCCGTAACGATCAGCGCTTTAGACCACTCGGCCACTCGGGGCGCCTTTTGTTTCTTGAAAATTAACCATCTTTCGTCGTAGTTGCTTAGTATTTTACTTCAGGATTGCATTTTATAAAACCTTTCACGCATCTAAATACACGGCATCAATATATGCTAACAGTATTGCTGTATTTCAGCCTGAAAGTATGTATGTATGTTCGTCCGACCGTCCGTCTGTGCGTATGTATGTATGTATGTATGTACGTATGTATGTATGTATGTATGTATGTATGTATGTATGTATGTTTAACATAACATCATCAGAAAATGGCTTTACCGTGCCTATTTATAGGTAAGTTCTATTCGTCAGATAGAAAAACACATACTCAAATTTAACAGACATAAGAAAGAAAAGACATCAGAACACCCCCATCTCGTTTAACTGAAATAGTGTTGTTAAAATTTATAAGATTGGATATGAGAGAGAGAGAGAGAGAGAGAGAGAGAGAGAGAGAGAGAGAGAGAGATTTATCTTACTATAATGGGTAACATTATAAGCTCAACAATACAATGTTTCTTTTGGTATGATATTTCTTTTAAATCATTTTAGCAATGAACATGGTATTGTCACAGGAAGTTGTATTTCTTTCTAACTAAATTATGCCAAGCCCAAATCCTGGTTATAAAGACATTTGATGGGGTGAACATGTGGGGATTCCTGACAAAAATTGGAAAACTGCTTGAAGCATTTCGCTGAAATGAAAACGCCATCAACTGGATAAATAAATTTAATGAACAGTCCATGAGATGTAAGAGTCAAGATGTGAAATTGGGACGAAATAAAAAGTAATTTCATGAAAAAATTTAATTTTTAAGCGATCAAAACTATATTTGTTTATATACATGAGCATGGTTTGGTTAGTTTTATTAGATCACTGCAACATACCACTGCCTGTACATTCTCGTGATATATTTAACCACTCTGTACCCTATCATATGATCATAAAAAGACAGTTCAAGGTAAACAATGAAACTCATTCAAAATGGACTCATAAACAATTATAATATTCATTACACTATGGAAGTGCCCTTGTGGTATGAACATAAAAATTGGAATTGAAGGAAGCCAGGAAAAACATTAAAATATTGGTTCTAAGTTGAACACATCTCATTCATCACTTTCTCACATCTTAAACAACTAAACTGAGTCAGAACATGCATTCTGTCTCTCATTTACTTTTACAGCAAATAGCGTAATTATTTTATTGAATATGATAGTTAGAAAAACATTGTCATTGTCTAGAGAATTTTATTACATAAGTGGGAACCATTGACTTTACTGTGAATTATGTAATGTTGGTGTCTATATCAAGATGAGATTCCCAGAGTTTTGTATTGCTTAAATTGCACAATTAATCGTCAAATCATCCAACGTGAGTCGTATTTGACCATTATTTTGGCCTTTAAAGACCATCACAAAATACTTCATTCACTTTGCATGATGGAAGATTCTTAAATCTATGTAAATTGACGGGACTTTTGAATGTAAATGATAGTACAGGTAAGGATAACTGCATCGGTCTATTGACATGTTGCACTCCAAGTGGTCAAATTGTAATTGATTCTTTGCTAACTGAGCTTATATATTTCATTTTTATAGTAGGTGATTCTGAAATATTACATTAAACAGAATTTTCTGCTAATGCAGTTTTACATAGTATCTAACGATACATTAATTGTTTTGATTAAGGTTTTAAAAATATATTTTCTTTGTCATTTTGAAACGTTCCATTATATACCATACCTTTTACAATTAGGTTACATATATATATATATATATATATATATATATATATATATATATATATATATATATATATATATATATATATATATATCTTAACTTTTTGGCCTTAACCGATGCTTACTTGAAAAATAATGCGAGGAGCGTAGCAAAGTTACTCTACTAACATAGTAAGGTGACGGCGATGTTCCGATTGTTCTATGGAGATGTCCATAGCCCCGGGTCACAAGGCTTTTGGGGGTTTTATCGCTATGCTATGGTAACCAAACCCATGACATTGTCCTAGATTTTAAAAAATAAGACGAAATAAAACGAAAACGGTACGACCCTTTGTTTGTGAGCTAGACGGTGCTATGAGTATTACAAAGGAAAATTAAATTTAGTAATGAAAACAAAGCATGGAAATTCGCATATACAAGGTAAGCAAAAACTAACTTTATCTCGGTCAGAAAGAGAAATTGCAAAGACAGTTCTCGCTATCTCAAAATTATCTAGACATATTTTCAGCAATCATCCAAACCAAAATTAGAATGCAAGCTTCGTTGAAATCATTAAACATCGTTTTTAAGCAGACACCGGTGGAGGAGGTGTGTATCGGAAAAGAGAACTGTAGACATTTACGCAAAGCACACCTGATATCATCATTACATTGACGTATTCTTCAAGATTTTAGGAAAGCTTCGTTTTACAATTACAAGGAAAACTGGATGTGGACACAGCACGGTGCAGGATAGATTCTTTTTTCTTCAACCGGGGGACGGGGGTGGGGGGTGGCGGGGTAACTAGGCTAGTTTTAAATTACCAGCGAAATCCTATTCCTAATGCGGATTTTGTTTAGAAGAAGAAAATAGGTATCACCAAGAAAAGGAAACAAAGCACTCATTGCACTGCAAACTAACATGCACCAAATAAACTGCTCTTTAATCAGCGTTACTACACACAATTTGTGCTATGTACATTTAAAATGTATGCAAATATGTTCATGATTATTTTGTAAACACTACACCACAAAACACAGTAATAAATGAATGTGACTTTGACTATACTTGTGCATGTAAATATCATATATCATGTGATGGAATAGTTGACACTTGCATGTGAACATCAGTTATCCTGTTATGAAATATTTATCTAGACGCTTGCAAACGAACATCAGGGATCCTGTAATGTAATATTTATCTAGACGCTTGCATATGAACATCTGGTATCCTGTACTGAAATATTTATTTAGACGCTTGCATACAAACATCAAGTATCCTGTAATGGGATATTTATCTAGACTCGTGTATGTCAACATCATGTATCCATTAATAGATCAGAATCTTTACCTGATTCAATACTGAATCAAAGGTCTTTGTAAGTAAAATTCTTATTTCATTACAATGCACCTGTTGAAAGATTCGAATGCCACAGAGGCAAATTAATTATATTTACAAGCATCTTCATTACTATTTGCTTAAGTTAAAATCAGACCCTTGATCGTATATTGAAGGCCTCGGACTGAATGGTCTCTTTGAAAGCAGCAAACGTAGTTTCCAAGGACGGTGGTCACGAGTTCGTGGATATGGACCGACTTAAGATTTTCTTCTCTGTCGACGGTGATGAAGATGGATTTCGATTTTTACTCATTACTTGTGGAATGCATCCTCCTCGCAACAATGGCTTTCGTGGTACCCTATCCGATGAGTGTGAAGCTGTGCTTTTCTTGACCTTATTCGACCCATTCCTTGTGATTGTGGATCTACCATCCTCATCTATCTTTCCTAAGCTAGGATTAGAAATCGTCCGAATGACATTATTTTTCTTCACAGGCTTCAGCCTTCCGGTCATTGTATTTAGACCGAGGTCTTCCAATTCACGGGACTTTCGCCTACCTTTTCTTTTTGCCGCTTCCTGGGCTGAAAATGATAATAATAGACGCATCTTTATCCTAGAATGATATTATATAAATGAGCTTGCAAAACATTGCAGGTGAAATACTTTCAGTAAAATCTTGACTAGGTGATTATATGCTAACAATATTTATCTTGATGGCATAAATACAGAATTTGACCCTTAAGTGTATCAAGGTGCATGTTTGTTATTGGCAAAATGTGACAAATATATTAAAGCCTATCATTATTTGTATCAAAATGAAACACGTAGAAATATTTTCCAGTTTAATACCATATATATAGTCACAGATTTACTCATCCAAGCCATTATAAAATAGCACAAATGTTAACAGATATATTCCATTTTAAAACAAAAATAACCCCACCGTTTTAATAATTGACTATTATGAATATTTGTTTTCTGTAATGAATGTATTGTTCAGTAACAATAGCTTTTTGCTATTGAATTCATGACCTTTTATTTATAATACTAATCATATGGGCATGGAAAAATATAAATCAAAACTAGCAGAAATAAATCCGATTCAGTCTTAAAAACATTCAAATGTAAACAACATAAAAATATTTGAATACATAACAAATTAGATGGTGGGCTAATGCTTAGTTTTATATCTGTGGCCTTTAATTGTATATTCGTAAATTCACTGCATGCTTTCTGTGGGGGTTTTTTTATGTGGTAGATGAATTTATAAATCGGTAAGACATTCAGGTCGACAGCACAATTACATGCACATCTGGATATCTCAAAGTTTCAAATGAATTCCAAGCAGTGAGTGGAACGCCCCAGTGCTGAGGCTATAGAATTTGCCACCCGTGAATATAACACCTCTATTTTAGTTTTAAATAAGAATGATAAGCTTGAGATAAAGGTCAAAGTTCTGAGTAATGACGTAGTCTCCGTACTGGAATGTGACGTAGAGGTCAATGGAAGGTACGCCATGTCCGATACAATTCTTGCAAATTGGCAGTGTGGTGATATGACTAAAGTACGTTTCTATGTTTGTAATGCATACACTATTCAGTTTTTGTAATGGCATTTATTCACCATTCAATAGTGCTTTTCTTCTACAGACTGCCGTATGTATTTGTGTATAACACTCAAACAACCGTGTACAGCGTACATCTACCAAGATCTGCGCTGTTAGACCCAGTTCGCATAATGCATAGGCAGATACTGATCTGCGCTAGCCTAAGGTCGTATTAGGTGTTGACAGTTCTGATCTGGGTTAGTCCAAGATCGTACAAGGTGTTAGCGGGTGCTGATCTACGATAGACGCAGATTGTATAACTCGTTGGCAGATGCTGGTCGACGCTGTACGCTGAAAACTGTAGTTAGATCGAACAGTATAGAACTGGTTCTGCGTTCTTTGCAGATTAATATTTTGGGCCTAACTTGTTAGGGTCTGTTAAAATCTTACCATTTTACCTCAAGGACGTTTGGATCACTTCAGTTGTTTATATATCAGCCTTCAGTCTCAACATGTTGAATCGATTGATCGAAATGTTTTAAGTAACTTGAACCGCTCGATTAAGTAAGTCGCCTGAGAAAAATAGTCGTTTCTGTTGCATACATCGTTTTCACTAAACATTGCTCCAAGCAAAATCTGAGGCAAAAGTTTTCCTTCGATGCTTCTTTTTCCTTCAAGATGGTGGAGCTCGATTCCAATCAAGTTTTGCCGTAATTTGACTACAAGCAGGCTGTCTCAATAAGGATGCAGAGCACCAAATTACACTGAATTCAAAACTATTTACTTCATCCGTTTTTCTTGCTTGAGCTGAGGTGATTTTCTCAAACACTTCGACCATGTGCTTCGATCGATGGAAAGAAATAGCCGCTTCCAAAAGCTTGACGTATTCTGTGTGCTCGTGACGTAGCATGGTGATGTTGAATTGCAGATCTTAAACTGTGTTGATAATATTATAGTTGAATGTTGTTACGTTACTCAATGAAGATTTCAAGATGGCAATACTTCTAGGACGAGTCTTTTCTTCATTTTATTTTCTTTTGTTAAATAAACGTATTTAGTATTCTTTGTGATTTTCAATGGTCATTTTTATTTTCCCAAAATATGAGTGCATTTACTAAAGAAAGAGTCAAAATATGTTTTCGCGACATAAATTCTTTTTAAACAAATAAAGCGAACGACCTATGCTTGACAAGGGTTTTGTAACCAACTGAATTGTTTGAGTTGTGTTCTTATTGTGTTATTGAACAATGAAAGCGCAACACCTGGGTCTTTCTTCGCTGATTTGTGCATTTCCGTTTTGAAATAGCACGATATGGCTATGTCACCAATACATCATAAAAATTTGGAAAAGGTAAGCAGTCTATCTGCCGATGGGGTATGTGAAAGCCAAAGTCTTAAACTACGACTTTGAAGTAAAAACGTACTTGTTCGGTCCATCGTTAAATCGCAATGAACTTAGCTCCTGGGTTCTATGGTTTGAAACTAATGAGATCTTCACCTTATTACAATGGACACGCTTATGCGGCATGAAAAGACAAGTGCATATCGCCAACTAACATTGGACCGTAAAGCTATTCTTACCAATAAGGCTGAATCTTTCATTTTTTTGTGGTTTATTGGGGGGAATGAAAATCAAAAGGGACAAGGTGGTGATGCTGTTGGCTTGAAGCATCGGAAAAGGGTGGCGGACATCGGGAAGTGCTGAGGTGGAATAAGTGGTTAAAAGTTCCTCATTTATTTTTTTCTGGGGTTTTATTGCATTTAATTTTGTTTTCCTAATAATTTTTTCAAACTTGTTTGTCGGTGTTTGTCCCGTATTTCATTTCAATCTGTATACAGAGTATATTGTCCGGTTTTTCATTTCAATGTGTAGATTGAGTGTATTATTGAGTATTTCATTTCAGTCTGCATACGAACGGCATTGTCCATTATTTCATTTCAGTCTGCATACGGACAGCATTGCCCCGTATTTCATTTAAATCTGTATACAGAAGCCACTGTCCAGTATTTCATTTCAATCTGTATACAGAGGCCACTGTCCAGTATTTCATTTCAATCTGTATACCGAGGGCATTGCCAATATTTCATTTAAATCTGTATACAGAGGCCACTGTCCAGTATTTCATTTCAATCTGTATACAGACGGCATTGTCCAGTATTTCATTTCAATCTCTATACAGAGGGCATTGCCCTTATTTCATTTCAATCTCTATACAGAGGACATTGTCCAGTATTTCATTTCGATTGGTAGAGTGAGTTTTTTGTCCAGTATTTTATTTCAATTTATAGAGTGAGTGTATTGTCCAGTTTCTCATTTCAATCTGTAGAGTGAGTGTATTATCCAGTTTTTCATTTGAATTCTTCTTTCCCATTATAACCATATTGCCTTTAGAGAATTTTACAAAATGATGCATTTTTCAAAACATAACAAAATTTCTTGTTCGGTAAATTCGCAAAAGGAACGGTAACGAGGTCAACTTGTTTCTCACTCCAGCTTTCTGTGTTCATTTTAATATCATGCTGTCAGCTAACTACATTGCATGTCGAATGAAATGATGTGTTCCAAATTAATATAAGTAAGTAGTGACTATATCCTCCATTAGCTTATCTTCATTCTGCATGTGCTATATAGATACTCCACCCCACCTCCCACACTTACCTTGAATATAAATAGGTAAGCCGATGGGCTTATAAAATAATTCTAAAATCTACCCTTCTTTGTTGAATTTTATATAGGAAGTTGTACCTTTAGAAGGCAAACTGAAGAAAGTATGTCATATATAAAAACTATTACCATTTTAAATCTAATAGAACATTTAATCCATAGTATCTGAAGCCATTTTATGGACAAAGAGACATGAATTTGTACGCTAACTAATGATTTTGTTATCACTCATATCTTGGCTAACGTTTGAAGTACGAGTGTCAAAGCAACACTGACCAAATACTGTTGAATGTGAATTCATCTCTTAAGGCTTATTTAAATAACATCCGCCTTCATTAAACTTGACCAACTGACCTAGAGCCTGCTACATTCTTTCTTCCAGTGCGTTTTGTAACACTTGCGTGCTTTCATTATCTGTTTTAGGGATTGTTGAAAAGTATATGCATGACATGCAAGCACCTATAAGGTTGACAAGGAGAGTGATTGACAGTATCTTCAAGATTGACATGGAGACAGATTAACAGTATCCATGAGGTTGACAAGGAGCTAGACTGACAATATCTATAAGGTTGACAAGGACATAGATTGACGGTATATATGAGTTTGACAAGGATATAGATTGACAGTATCAATAAGGTTGATAAGGAGATAGATTGACAGTATCTATAAGGTTGACAAGTAGATAGATTGACAGTATCTATAAGTTTGACAAGTAGATAGATTGACAGTACCTATAAGTTTGACAAATAGATAGATTGACAGTACCTATAAGTTTGACAAGTAGATAGATTGACAGTATCTATAAGTTTCACAAGTAGATAGATTGACAGTACCTATAAGATTGACAAGTAGATAGATTGACATTATCTGTAAGGTTGACAAGGAGATTGATTGACAAGGTTCTAAGTATACTTCTTTGTAATTGTACATATAATTTGTAGAAATATTTAACTATACATGTATGAATTTATGCCGAATATATGTGCGTATGTATCGTTCCCGTTTTGTTCCATTGTAATCATGTGCATCATTTCTTACGCCTTGATATATGCATTTATCATGAATACAAGCCTGTCTTTCTGTCTGTATGTATGTATGTAGGTAGGTAGGTAGGTAAGAAGGTAGGTAGGTAGGTGTCTATGCATGTTTGTATGTATTATTTACATTGATACATGTATACTGTATATGTATTTCGGTAGGTATATGCTGCTATGAATGCTGGTAGGTATGCAAATGAATGATGTTACGCCTCTTTTTTCAATATAAATATCTGACTTCCCGTTTGTATGCATGTAGGCAGGTAGTGTTGTACTTTGTATTATTTAAGTATGTATAATTTTCTGGTAGGCTATCCATGTGCCTATGTAGTTATTTATGTCTTTGGCTTAAAGTATCAAGTGTTTATCTTTCCCCTAACAGATCCGACTTGAGGACAATAACTCCATCAATGGCGTAAGAAATATGGCCTAATTCACTTTATGTTTTGCTATCCTCTACCATTATTTGATAAACAATGTTTTGCCTTATTAAAATTGCCGGTTAAGGTTTTCCCTAATCCGACCAAAAGCCCAGAAGTATATATTTATTCAGTACAATCAAATTAAAAGGTTTATTTTGTGTGGCGAGTGATGTCTGAGAATAGCAATGCCCTATTTAAGTGAAAAATCGTCTCGTTTACACATAATAAATTTGTATGTAATTCGGCTATTTTACTTTTATCCACACAAAACTGGTTATATATCTACCTCCCCATGAGTTTATTTCGAGGGGGAGGGGGATTTCTTTTGCTATATAAAATCTTTATTTATACAACTGTCCTCTGCATTTCTTAAAGTTACTTGCTTCTGGTGCAAAACAAACCACACCCCACATTTCTCATTTGTTTCAATATCTCATTTAATTTTACCTTTCAGGTATTTTCTTTTAATGAGGTTTGCTCTCAAAATGACTTAATGGTGTGTCTTGCATGTATCTGATGAAGAAGCCAGCTTTGAATTAATCCAACTATCATCAAAGATAGCTAGCGTTTGATGATCATTAATAAGATCAACAGTGATAAGAATAGATATGCATAAAACGTGCTTAATCACTGTCTTATTTTCAAACGTCTTAAATACCTTTTGTCCCAATATACAAATTTTGCATTTATGACCTGAACAAATATCCATCGACAATAAAGTCTTGATCACAAAAATAAAGATCTTTCACGAGCTGACAATTAAGCGAGAACATAGACGATACAGAGAAATGAAGGACATCATTTAGCTTCGTTAAAAATGAACATTTTGTCAATTCTACGACTCGGGACATCGTTATTTGTACTTTATCGCTTTCATGCTAAAATAACTTATTTAATCTATTTTACCTAGTCTTTTGTGCCAAGTAATTCGTCTCTTTGGTGCTTCATAAGGGCTATTTTATGTATTTTATAGCGGTCTTCATACAACCTTTATTTCATAATCTTAACATTAATGATGCAAACTTGTGAAGAATTAATTAATTAATTAATAGCCGTCTGTTCTCCTGTTTTGCAGTCGTTTTTATTATTTATGTATTTATTTATTTATTTTCATTTCTTTATTTCTTTATTTATTTATTTACAGGTATGTATGTATGTATGTACGTACGTACGTACGTATGTATGTATGTATGTATGTATGTATGTATGTATGTATGTATGTATGTGTGCATGCATGTAAATAAGAGAGTTTTGCTCAAGTACATGAAGCAGACGACATGAAACTCCTAGTAGTTAGCATGCCTTAAATTTTGCCGAGAACACTGTGGTGCTTTTGTTGCTGTAAAAGTCTTTGACTAAGCATAATTATTTGAATAATACACCTGTTTCGATTCGATAACTAACGTTAAACATATCGATAATTCTTTGGGGTAGGTGTCATACACGTGCCCTCAAAAAGTAGTTCCATTGTTTCAGACTGTGGTGATAAGAAATCAGAAATGCTAGTAGGTGATACAGCTGTGTGTGTCAGATTGTCGAAAAATGATTAACTGAAGCTATGTATCATTTACAGCTATGTAATGAAGACATTGACCTGCCGATAAACAGAGTAGACCCTGATCTGGCGCATTATGTTCGCAGTCACGTTATGCGTTGTGCGTTAAACACTACTCTCAAAGGAAACAATGTCAGTCCAAAAAGTTGGAATATTCTTGTCTGCAATACCTCTGAACAGTTAATGTCATTTTGTGAATCCTGTCTGAATCATTATCACCAAGGTAGAAATTAAATACGTACATACATATTTATTTAGAGTCCACAGTCTTTACCGGTGTATAACGCATATTCGACTGCTTGGAACGCATTATAGCTCTCTGACATGTTTGATCATATTTGAGTCGTTCTGTATCTTTAATATAACCATGTATCCATACAAGTAAAACTTGGATACAAGGATAAACGCATCCTATCTGTTTGGTATATACGCATCTATTTAATTTTAATTTTATGTATATACATCGTATTTCTAATTAGAAATCCAGTTAGTTTGTGCATTTAGCTTAGCGTGAATTTCCTGCACACCTTGAGCCTTTTACAAGGACCCGTTTCCGTGATTTGATTTTGAAGACGAGTGCATGACCAGTCGATTAAAGAGCGCTAGTGCATTAGAGCTAGGCGATAGGTGCCGTTACTCTCTGCGTAAGGACATATAATCCTCTAACCTGTTTCTTGGTTTGTCCATCTCGAAACAAAGCCCATGCACTTTCCAACACAGAACGTGGATCCAACTTCGAACAGCGTAAACCGAGATCAGCCAGCTCAAAGTGAGTCTTTATATCAGGTCTATATCAGGGTTCTTTACCCTAGCCCCATACACTGGTAAAGATTTCATCAGTGATGATACAGATATGGGTTGTTCATTGCAGTCATAATCACAACAGTCACAGGTGGAAATTCAGCTTGACACGTGGGCATTCTTATGGCGAATTTGAATCCTGACTCAGTCAAGTCATTACATATAAAATGTTGTTGTTGTTGTTGTTATAGGGTTTAACGCCATTTTTCAGCACAAGATAGGCTATACATGGCGGCCAGTATTAATAGTGGAGGAAGAACCCTGGAAAACCCCGGGAAGAACCACTGACCCACGAGAAGCTACTGGCAGGCTTTCTCACGTACCCACGTTAGCCGAGCCTGGACTCGAACTCACGCAGACAGAGGTGAGATGGCAGTGATCCGTAACGATCAGCGCTTTAGACCACTCGGCCACTCGGGGCCCCCATATAAAATGTTACTCATCTGTTAATTTTTTAACAGAATCGGAATTTTTTCTCGCGAATATATTATCCCGATTCTACGCTGGAGCAGATCGCGCTGATCATTATTTACAACAGAACATTAGACACGCCGCCATACAAGAACAAACTGGTATGGATTTATTAAGATTACAAGATTTGCTAGATTGAAAATTATAGCATTGAAATGGATATTTTCACTACACGTGTTCCACCGACCTTATCTCCCTAATTAACTATTTGTATTGTAGATAATTTGTGAAAACTAGATATAAACTCCGATGTATCTAGGCACGTTATCATATTTTGAATAGTGTCTATTGTTACTCTGATTTGCGCCATTTCAGTCTTACTGTGGGCATCTTATGGGATATTTATCTGCCAAAGAAGCTTTCTTAGCTGTGGGAAAGAAAACATACTTTATGGCACGAACCATTTCTTTACAGTTCCATCTGATATCTATTATTGTATTTAAAAATAATTATTTGTTTAGTTCAAAAACTGCTTCAGCAGCACTGTGTGTGTGTGTCTGTGTGTATGTGTGTGTGTGTGTGTGGGGGGGAATTTCCATAGTATTACCAGAGCAGTCAAACCTGCTATAGAGACCACACGCACATAAGGATCATCTATCAATGAAAGACAATTTACATATATTTTCATAAATTAATACATATTTACTACTTTTCAATAAATACCACTTCTATGTTACCCTGTGCGGTCTCCAATAGAGATTTGACAGTATGTTCGGCATACCTTTTATTTCCTCCTTATGAACAAGAATATCCTTCTTTAGAGGAATTCCATGTTTCTTCCAGTATTTGATCAAATCTTTGTAGTATTCGTCAGGTTCGTCTTCCCCATCTGGAAAATTAGAAGAATATCAACAATAAGACTTATGTAATAATGTATTAATGCAACAATTTTAGTTACTATTAATATATCTCCAAGAAGTATATTCCGTACTTCCTAATTATCCACCTTTGTTTACGTTTTCTACATACACATGCCATGGTATTAAGGTGTGGACTGAAATGTTACAGGAAACAGACGTTTATCCCGATTTTGTTGGTATGGCAAACGTTTAGTGGCATCCCCATCCCCCAGGTATATGCATCAATTTGAATTGAATGTTTTGTTATATTGAAAGCTTATTCATCATAAACAAGTCGTGATGTCTGTAACTCGAACGTTACGGCAGAGGACTACTTTATGTGGTGTATCGTGTCTTTATGCTTCTGCCACACCAAGTATGGAAGTGTGGACCCTAAACACCAAAGATGCTATCGCATTTCTTCATCCCCAAAACAACAAATTCTTACCTTGAACTCGACAAATCAAACAATTTAATTGACGAAAATTTATGTAAAATACAATCGATGAAAAGGTAATCGATAAATCCTTTACGTAAAAATAATGTCAAAACTTTTGCATTTAATAAATATATCAAAGCCACTAATTTGATATTGTCACTTCTTTGTAAAATTGACATTTTTGGTTTCTTGACTCACTGCCTTCGCTTATTTTTACTTTACATGTTTTTCATCTCCATGAAATTATGCCATGTAAACAATTCTCTTAGAAAGACTACTTTTAAAAAGTATATTCTGTTGTATGCCCTTTTTTATAATTATCTTGAAAACATTACTTTTTTTGGTTCAACCAGTAAAAGAAATACGTTTTTAACCTGACTCTGTATTGGCAACACTTAAAACCACCGTCTGTACTCGCTTATACGTCGAGTCGAGGGGCGATATGCACAGACCAAGCTCTGCAGTCACATAATGCGTCGGCAGATCCGGGCCTATGCAGATGACTTTGAGAAATCAGTATATCAAGCAACATAGACCTTGATCTGTCCTGGCATTTTATGACGGCAGATCTGAGTCCGTTTTGTTTTGCAGTTGGTCTCAACTTATAAACGATTGTCCACGGTTCGCACGATCCCTACAGTTTAGGATATGCTGCTATCATCGAAATGGTACACTTTTCTTGTGAATTGGAAAAAAAAAGGTACATTTAAGAAGATAAATTATGTTGTTATGGATCACGGGGTAACTTAAGAGTTTGACATTAGCCTTAGTTCATTCGAACATGTGGGATGTGTGATTTGTTGGCTTGTTTCTATATAATGTAAACGAAGGAACTCTAGTAATAGAATACACACACGAGCTTTACCATTTATGCCACCAAACTGAATTTCTTTATATGTCTCATGTGATCGCCGAGATTTTGGAACAAGGCACCCTCAACGCGACTATGCTTGTCTTACTGATGAAGGACTCAATGGAAACTCGATGTGATAGAGGAGTGAGAGAATCACGACACCGACATGTGTTTCATCAAGGGATAAACTTGAAGAGGGGATTAACCGTAACCTTGTGCAACCCCTTGAGAGATAAACGTAAGGAAAATATTTACATACATTATCACGTTCTATTGGAGAACTCTCTTGGACATACTGGAGGCAACAAAAGCGTTCTCCAAGTACGTAGACAAGTATTTACTCTCTATGTGATATTTGATTAAATCTTAACATGGCATGCATTATAGTGTAAGCTTTATTGTATTGCCTTATGTGTGTTAAATGACTTTTACAAGTTATCACAACGTAAAATATAATAAATATGAAATCAATTTTTATTGTACCACAAAGTTAATAAAGTTAAAAGTTGTATCCACAGCCGTTTCAATTTCGGCCAACAAGCTATATTTATAACCTTGTATTCTCAAAATTCTTTGAAAGTGCACCTAATTTCAACTTTTAGATACTTTCGATGTACGATTTTACTAACACAGACACAATAACTACACTATAGCTAAATATATCGTCAGTTCGTATATTTAAAAAGATAGAGATAGGCTGCTTCTTTCCGATAGATTAGGAAAGAGTTTTGAGACCTTTTGCAAGTAAGCTTTGGCTGAAATGTAACATTTTGCTTTCCGTTATTTAGTCTAAACTAAAACAGAGCGTGGATTTATGAGTGTATATGTCTATGCTCCTTAACAATGGATACATTAGGTGCGAAAATTACAAGTAAATTAACATTTTTGAAACAAAATGTCCTCCTTCCTTAGAAATAAAAGTACTATAATTTCCGACGCAATTGCCAGTTTTCACAATTAGAGTAATATCAAATTAGCGAATTAACTTTGAAGTAAGGAAACAAACAGAAAGAGTAAAGAATTCGAAATTGTTAAATTTTCTGGAAAATAACATTCTTTGAAAAAAAATAAAATTTGCATCTTAGATAACGAGCATAAAAGTAAAACTTAAACCATATAACTATCGTTATGAAACTTTTAACTGTTTTTATTTAATTTAATTTCTCCAGTAATCTGGCTGGTCTCTGGGACACACTGATGTGATAATTTCTCTCCATTTTGCCCTGTTCTCCACTGCTCTTTGGAACTTTACAAAGTCATCTCTTCATGTTTGCATTTGTTTAGAATGGTTTACCGTCGTAAGTCTTTTTACGCTATTCTTGGCCTTTACTTTTGTGAAACGTGTGATTAGCATATGCATAGTAATAGTATGTACTTAATTTTTGTTCATGATTGTAGATTATATTTGAAGATAATGATGCTATAAAAAGGGTGTTTACTTGGATTTTAGGTCTAAGCTCATCCTTGATAATGAATCTATTTTCAGTTTGGGGTAATTTTCCATTTGTGTGATTGAGCATTGCAGCATAAGTCATGTGGGGTTGTATTACGACATAGATGAAGTAGGAATGTATTGCGACATAGTGTCGTCATAGAGTCGGTGGGATTGATATGATGAAGAAGTGAACAATTATTCATTCATATTCTTGTTCCTATTACTATTCTTATTTTTTTTTTTTTAGTCTGCAGAAGTATCATTGTTGTGTTTAGATTTAATTTGAGAGGAAACGTTTAAAGTATTTATTGGAAATACAAACTGCTCATATGGACTAAACACTATTTTGGGATTTCTGCGAATTCATTCAATAATATTCGGGACAATGACATTGTGATACATCAAAACTGTTGGCACTTGAGCACATTCAAGGCTATTGGTACATCAGCACGTTCAAGACCTGGATTTCATTCGGAACACTATTCTTTTGGACTTGAGAGAACCTTTGGGATTATTTTAGATTTAATTCACAATTCTGTATGTTCTAAAAGTTTCATTTTATAACCCGGAGCATTAAATTATTTGTTACGTTTTACAAAACTTGTTGGTTTTGCATTTTTCTGTTTCTTAGTTTAATACCACACAGTCGTAATACAATATATCCTTTATATTGCTGAGTTGCCGGTAAATGCTAATACATAAACACACACCATTTCATTCTTAATTTTGGAAGGAGTGATATCTTTACTCTTAAGAAATATAACTGTTCAATAAATATTATCCGGGACAAAGGTTTAGATGGTTATGCATCGCATATAATGCCAAGCATCCTTTGTCTCAGCCAGTTAAATAGATTAGATGTGGAAAAGTTACACACAAAAGGGTCTTATTGTCAAATTTAATACCTGATTTACCAAGATATGAATAGTTCAAAGAATAATTATCTGCTTTTTTAAGGATATATTAGGATTATAAACTTTCATCTTGGTTTTACAAAGTTCACCAGTATGTACATAGTTTGTTTACGTTTTTGTGTTTGCAAATGTTGTTAGTTTTGTGACCGTCCACCTTGAAAAAAGGATCCAAAGATCTCGAAAGCGAGGGGCCAGTTTCTCAGACCTGCTGCGTCATGCGTTGTCATTATATATATATATATATATATATATATATATATATATATATATATATATATATATATATATATATATATATATATATATATATATATATATATATATATATATATATATATATATATATATATATATTGTTACGTGTAGGCTTGTACAAAATAAGAAAGAAAAGAGTGAAGCCAACAAGCTTTGTAAAATTTAACAAAAATAATTTATTTCCCTAGAAAACAAGGTAAAAATATGAAAAAGGACTTACGGTTTGTGAATCTAATCCAAAAAGTAATTCTAGAATTTAAAAATATAAGTCCTATCACTAAAATGTTCATATTGAATCAAAGTTCGAATCCCGATGAAGTTCCGAGATGGAAGGCGATGGCGTCTTCTATATCCTGTTTGTGTTGATGTGTCAACAGTTCCTTGTTGAATTTTATGAATCAAGAATAATATTCCGGCTTTAGAATTCCGAATAATTTCCAATAAATGTCTTTGTAAAAGAATTTTTATGATCACTGGTATTTTCCAGTGAATATAAATTAATAAATCCAAAAAATAGAAGAGTTTTAAATCAAACTGACGTCAACATTAAAAACACCTTGAGCTCTAAAGGTGTAAACTACGACTGATTATTTCACTATAAAATAGCTGTTTTAACCCTTAACTAAAACGCAGTTAAAACCCCGTGATGGGTCGCGTGATCACTTAGACCGAACACTGCAGTAAAATAATATGTCAAGTAGCATGTAGGCTAGTATAGCCAAGAAATCAATGATTCCCACACTGGAAATGAATTTTTAAAAAAAGGTTGTTTACAACAGAGCTGACGCAAGCCAAGAATGACCTTGATTACGACCAATGATTTTCACTATGTGTTTACCAATTCAGAACCAAGGTCAGCAACTAGGTCAGCT
The DNA here is from genome assembly GCA_016617855.1 of Megalonaias nervosa. Classification (NCBI taxonomy): domain Eukaryota; kingdom Metazoa; phylum Mollusca; class Bivalvia; order Unionida; family Unionidae; genus Megalonaias; species Megalonaias nervosa. The sequence goes on from JAECUM010006203.1 coordinate 50,451, forward strand.
AAAAATATAATATAGCAATAGTGATTATTTACTAGAACTGAACTGAATTTCCTAGAAAAAAAGTTAAATCCAGTGAATAAAGTTAACATTACAATAACATGTAATGAAACAAAAATAAAATAAAAAAGAATCTAAAACTAACACACAAGCAATTAAATTACATATGCGTAAAAATATATATATATATATATATATATATATATATATATATATATATATATATATATATATATATATATATATATATATATATATATATATATATATATATATATATAGTATAGTATATATATATGGTTAAGTATATATATATATATATACATGCTGTTTAAAAATTTATTAATTAAGGATATGCTGTTTGAAAATTGGTTAATTAAGGTACCTCTGCCTCAGTAGTAAGACCATGCCTTTACATAAAATAATTTTAAACGAAAAATAAGAAGAAGAAACAAATAACTGCACAATTTTTTCTAAATTCAAACAATAAACTTAGCGAAATAATATCACACACTATGTCAAAGACCAACATTAAATCTAAGGTAGGGTTAAAATTTCAGAATTTGTATGTGAACTGCAGAGTAAATAATTTCAGTCAGTATCGGATACGATTAGTTATGTGCTACAGCACAAAAAATGGAACAAACAGGTTTACATGTGCTGCTATATACGGCTCCAAGCATACATTCGTGGTGGATAAAAATTGAAAAGTGTAAAATCTCTAATATCAAGCTTCTATTCACTCTCCATTAATAATATTTTTTTAAAATTCCAGTTACTTTTTTCAGGATATAAGAATATTTAATTATGTGCCCTATAAACTTTCCTTTGCCAGCGTCCACGTAATGGCAGCATGGCTCTCCACTTTTAGGGACATCTTACTATTGCAAAGTATTAATATTGCCAGATTGTAAAAGTAGTTCAAGCTTCTGTCAGTTTGTAAATAGTAGTCCCCGCGTCTGTCACCCTCTCTACACAAAAATAACAACTATGCTAAGTATCAGTGTAATAAATTACCGGTGCACACCGCAAAACAATACATTTAAACGAAACGAAAGAGGAGAACGTAGTTTTAAGTTACTGGATCTGTATTGCGAATTCAAAGATTATAGACTGATAAAAGAAGGTCCCCTCCTTATCATTAAAGGCACCCGAATACAATGTTATTTTCTTTGTTTTCAACAACATGCGTGAAGGTTATTTTCCTTTAATCTGTCTCAGTGTCTATCTACTAAACAGTTTGCACTCAGCAGATTAGGCCGTTGTTATGGCTGTTCTACCTCACGACTCTGTATCACATAGAAAAAGAAGAAGACGTATAGCACTTGTGTAATATGTACAACAAAGGTATTTTCATTCAATCAGGTATAGTGCAAATTTTATTAAGCGATTACTAAAAATGAAAACAAAATATTCACATTACGTTTCTTTTATAAAATATTACTATTATTGCCCACAAACACAGTGGTTCTTAATGAAGTACGATGCTAGATCAGAAATCACAAATACAGGTGTGCTGCCTTTGCTATACACATGCACGCAAGTTATTTCAATGAAAATAAATATGTCAATTGTCGAGTGTTTACTGCTGTTCCTTATTTTATTTTTTAACAAGTTACATTTTTTCATTGGATCCAGATGGGAATAAAAAAAGACCTGCCATCGTTTCATTGATCTGCCCATATTTTCCTTCGCTTCATAAAAAAGCTCCTAATAAAAAATCATATCCGCTCTTTCATCCTTACGACCACTTATCCAGGAAGGAATGGCACGATTGTCTTTCTTCATGAAAAGAGACTCCAGCGGTAGACACAGGTAGAAACCATTCCTTAGCAATTAATGACAAGACACTTAATCCCTACATAAAACAAAACGGTCCGATATTGCATCAAGTTTTCAAGAGATTAAATTGATAGACTGATTGCGCTATATTCCACGGTTGAATAGCCAGTATGTATCTCAAATGTGTATGCTTCCTGTCTGCCAAATTATGGATTTTTTTCCATTTATACTAATTTCAAATTGAGCAACTCAACATTGTTGTCGTTGTTGATGTTGCTGCTGCTGCCGATGCTACTGTAACGTCATGCTTCATATCTTGAGCCATTTTAAGCAAAATGGTCAAGTTCGGCTAGTGAAACAACAATGGGCTGTTAATCGCAGCTGAGATCAGGGCAATGTTAATGTTGTTCTGCCACTGCTTCAATAGCTTCGCTATTTTTGCATATTATCATGTCCCAGAAAATGCGGAAATCTATACTAATTCTATACAAAGCAAACATTTAATTAGTTTCAAAAGTCAATTTCTAACGAAGAACGTTCAACATGCTCTCGTACAGTTATAATTATCGTTGTGAACAACTAACATTATATATTGACCATTTTAACTTGACCCATTAAAAATTTAAATTTCAACATGTTAAGTTTAATTTTCAGGATCGTAATTGAATTTACAAGATAGATAAGTCGAATTTTTAATCTGGAAAATATGAAATTTCAAAGCAGTAACTTGCATTTTCAACATAGTTACTTGAATTTTATGTTTGTTTGTATCCACTATTCCACCCATCCACGACAATTAAAACAATATTACGATTTCATTTAACAAAGTGTCATAATAGGTTGATTGCAGTTCCATAATCTTTTTCTTTCTCAGTGCCTCTGACCGAGTGGGGTTTTTCCTTTCTGTTTGTTTCGTACCCATCCAAATGACCCGACTACTGGGGTTATTTAGATTAATATAGATGGAGAAAAGCTAAAAGCCTAGTAGCAGACAACAACATGACAACAGTGCTCGCTGTCAAATTAACTATAAAGGAAAGAAACGAAACCACTATATTCAATGCTCAATCTGTTTTTAAAATAAGAAGGTCATTACTTTTTCATAAGAAGAGTACCTAAGGGGAGTAAATATCACTATAATTTATAAGATATTAAATTACACACACACACACAAACCTACACCCCCACCCCCCATATATATATATATATATATATATATATATATATATATATATATATATATATATATATATATATATATATATATATATATATATATATATATATATATATATATATATATATATATATATTGAGGTTTCATTGCGTAAATTCAGTATATTTCATCATGTGATAAACATAATACATTACCTTACACCTGTGCTCAATAGAACTTAATTATATACAATTCGTGGAATAATTTCAACCAAGGCTCCTAATATATAGAAAGCATTCCACACATTTCATAGATTTTATTTAAACTGAGCATTGATATAAGGTAGATGATATTATTTATAACGAACTCTTCAGTTGGAAACTTCATATGTAATGATAATCCGTTGCCAGATTTGTGGTTCGAAAACACCGATAACTGCTTGAGAATGTTTTGTAGGAATGAGAGTATCTGTCCCACAAGAAAAGACAGTCGTAGATCTGTTAGTTACAAAATACTTTGGCATATTTCTTTTATTTTGACGGGATGAAGAAAAAATGACCGTTTGAGTTCCGTACCAAGTTACCTACATGACAGATTTCACTCTCCTTGATTTTCTACTATTTAATGTGTTTTTAGCAACTCCCAAACAATCTTTGCTAACATAGTCAACGTTTAATAAAAATGGCAAAGCATAAGTCACTGTACTGCGTTGCAAACTGTGGCTTTTAATTATTTTTGACCCTTCCTATAAAGAATTCAATGTATCAAAAATTTGTCAGGTTCGCTTGTTATGTAAAGTGCTTTGAAACCAGACTTGAGTCTTTGGCACTTATGTGACTAATTTTTGTACTTTGTGTATTACTGAAGATTGCGCCTGGTGATATTTTCAAGGTTGTTGGGAAGAATCAGAAAAAAAGTTTTCTTGACAGTTTAGCGACCACATTGCAAAAAAGGCAAAAAAGAATCAAAGATACAATTCGTGTTGGTGGGTGTTCGGTCAGATCTCCTTCGAGGACTCGTTCTAATAGAAAATCCAAGATGCCACTTAATGTGGTTAATTTAAATTTAAATAAAGGCATTAGCTTGTGTTTACTCTTAAAATTCCTGGCACTTTTCACTAAACATTTTAAATTTCTTTCTCCGATTTAGACTTTGAACATCCTCCTGCTTGCTTATTTTGCAACAAAAAATGTTTACTGAACATTCAGCAGTCATCAAGGATAAAACACAGTCATGGCATATTTCATTTCTTTCTGTGAAGAATCTTGCTCTATGTCTGAGGAGTATTTTAGAATTTCATTAAATTTGAAGAATTTCTCAACTGTGCAATCAAAAACGAGTTTTATTTCGTCCTGACTTTTTACCCAAAAAGTATTTTTTTTATAAAAAACCATGCAATAATATACCGGCAAGAAGTGCTATATGAAACAAAATTTAAAACTCAGTTTAAGGAGAAATGTTCAGGATGTTTCTAAAATGGGGTCTTACATACGATTCAATTCCTTTTTTCTCTCCTTTTTTCAAGACTAATGGTAAGAAATTAATCTCATTTGACATTCCTCATGTTACGAATGTTTTATCAAAAACAAGAAAGAATGAAATTTATCACTTCTAAAGTCTAAACATCCAGTATTTTACATTTACTTCTCGAAATTATTTTTATTTATCATTCGTGTTAGCTACTTGATCAACATATTGTTGAAACCAGTCTAATGCATCGAATAAACAGAGGACTTTTAACATTAGTGCATACTTCAAAAATTAAACATGTCAAACAAGTCGAACAAATTCTATCTTTGGCGAGCAAACGATTCAATGTGTGTTTCATTAATTTCATTTCGTGTAAACCAATCTACCAATCTTTCCTTGTGACTAATAATAATATGCACGACACAACTATGTGTGCATCATTAAGTGTACTGATTGATGTCAATAAATTCATGACCGCCTTCACCTTATATCCCACAGTAATAGTGCAACGTCAGAGCTGCATGTATGTTTCGCAGTGTAAATGTGACCCCAATTATGTTACATATTATGTTCCATAATAATAGCATTGGGTGGAGAAGTCACTTGCACCTTACGTATCATTTACAAATGAGTAACGAACCAAAATACAGTTTAATTTTTAAGTATA